>ML347735.1:17541-51574 GCA_005239505.1 Nicotiana paniculata | reverse complement strand
AAGAACGTAGTTGAACAAATAGAGATTAATCAACCCATTGGAACTCTATTAATAACACAATAAATTTATCCTCCAATGGGTTCTACCAAAACCCTAGATTAAAAAAGTTATCTAAACATGTTCAAAAGAATCAATTCTAAAATAACTTGCATAATGAAACTACACAGTAATGAAGAAAATTTGTACAAATTGATGTCTTGCCGTCTGTCTCTTCGAATTCCCCCTAAGTTGTGTTTTTGGGGTCTATTTATATGTTTAGGACAAACCCTAAACGTGTAGGAGACTTCTATTCCAATCGGGAAACACTTAAACTCGTCAAAACTCGGAATTGACCGGAACCAGGGACCCGGGCATTTGGGCTCAAACGCCCCCCTAAGGCCAGGGCAGGCCTGGCGTTTGGGCTCTAAGGCCCCCCTAACGCCAGGGGCTGCCTGGCTTTAGGGGACAAATGCCTGGATAAGGCCAGGGTGTTCCCTCTTCGCCTCTTAAGCGTATTTTCAACGCATTTGCATCCATTTGGCTCGGTTTCCATCTCCAATTCACCTACACATGAAATAAACTCCATTAAGCACATAAAACGTGTGTTTTTATCATTAACGCACATAAAATGTAAGGCATATAACATGTTAAACTATGAATTCTAGCCTCGCATCAACTTCCCCTTAGGTTGTTTTGACATTTATTGTTATGTGGGTGCCTTGTACGTGAGGTGACGAGTACATACACGGGCCATTATTGCAAAAATCCCAAATTTCCCTTCCTAAATTATGAACTATTCTTCTTCTATTAAATGTGCCTTAATGTGCTAAACTGTTTTGCTTAGTTTAGGAAAGCATGCCTACGTGTCTAGTTGTCTATTTGATACTCTCTGTACCATGCTTAGCTAGATTACTGATTTCCTTACCTGTGATTAAATGAACTATATAAATTGATGTTATTCCTGGCATTCATCCTGCATCGCATATTTAAATTGGGACTACGAACGTATTACAGGAGATCCTCCTGTACTGCATATTTAAATTGGGACTACAGATGTATTCTGGGAGATCCCCCTGTACTGCATATTTAAATTGGGACTACGGACGTATTCCGGGAGATTCCCATGTACTACATATTTAAATTGGGACTACAGATGTATTCTGGGAGATCCCCCTGTACTGCATATTTAAATTGGGACTACGGACGTATTCCGGGAGATTCCCATGTACTACATATTTAAATTGGGACTACAGACGTAATCCGGGAGATCCCCCTGTACTGCATATTTATTGTGGGACTACAGGCGTATTCTGGGAGATCCCCTTGTACTACATAATCATTTGGAACTACGGGACGGTATCCTGGGAGATTCCATTTTGTGATACATTGTGTTGAGCCGAGGACTCTCTAGATTGTAAAACTTTATATTATTTTCTTAAACTGCTTACTGTAGACATTACCTATCTTTTGTGTTGTTTTAAATTGACTTATTTAGAAATCCATTAAAAACTTAACCTGACCTCGTCACTACTTGACCGGGGTTAGGCTTGGCACTTACTGAAAGTTCTAAATGTAGTGTACTCATGCCATTTCCTGCACATGTTTTCGTGTGCATATCTAGGTACGAGCTATCAACCTCGTGGTTAGTCGTTGTTGCTGATTCTAGGAGACTGCAAGGTATTTCTGCCGCGTCCACAGAATCCTCCGAGTCCCCTTCCATTCTATCTTATAGAGATTTTTCTTATGTACTTTCTAGTTTTTTTTAGAGCTATAGTAGCGTTAGAAGCTTGTGACTGCCTGTAACATTTCGGGTCTTTGGGAGTTATATTCTGTATGAGTCGAGCGGCATCGTTATGATTATTCATACTCCATGTCTTTTATTTCTTTATTTATCATATTTCTAATTAAGTTTATCCGATAATTAGGCTTATCTAGTCGCAGAGACTAGGTGTCGTCACGATACCTTTGGAGGGTAAATTGGGTCGTGACAACATGTATCTCCAAAAAACGTCCATAGGGACCTTGTTATATGCCTTCTCTAGATCATTGAAGCCCACGTGCCTATCTTTGTACTGTTCCACCAACCTCCTGATAAGATGGATAGCTTCTATAGTAGAGCAACCCAACATGAACCTGAATTGGTTTTCTTATATAAAGACCGCCCTATTTACCTTTCCTTCCACCACCTTCTCCCAAACTTTCATGGTATGACTTAGTAACTTTAAACCCCTATAATTGTTACAATTCTGGATATCCCCTTTGTTGTTGTACAACGGAATCATCATACTCCACCTCCACTCACCTAGCATCCTCTTCATCCTGAAAATAACATTAAACAGCTTAGTCAGGTACTCTGAGCCTGCTTTACCCACATAACTCCAAAATTCTACTGGAATCTCGTCTCGTCCGATCACTTTGCCCTGGCTCATCTCACGCATTGCTCTCACGACCTCCTCCACCTTAACACGCCTAAAGTACCTAAAGTCTTGGTGGCTCTCGGAGTGCTCCAATCCCCCTAACATGATGTTTATGTCCCCCTCTTTATTCAGAAGTCTATGAAAGTAAGACTGCCATCTATGCTTAATATGGGCTTCTTTTATCAATACCCGACCTTCCTCGTCTTTAATGCACCTCACTTGATCCAGATCACGAGCCTTCCTCTTTCTCGCTTTAGCCAGACGAAATAACTTCTTGTCCCCACCTTTACCCCCCAGTTCCTCATATAGCCGCCCAAACGCTGCAGTCTTCGCCTCCGTGACCGCTAACTTTGCCTCTCTCCTAGCTTCCTTATATCTTTCTCTATTCTCTCTTCTTTGCTCCTCGTCGGTGCTCTCCACTTACTTAAGGTAATCCACTTTCTTTGCTTCCACTTTTCTCTGAACCACGTCATTCCACCACCAGTCGCCTAGGTACCAACCTGAGTACCCCTTCGAGACCCCTAATACCTCTCTCGCCACCCCTTATATAGTCCTCGTCGTCGTCCACATAACGCTAGCATCCCCATAACTCTTCCAGGCTCCCATATCCGCCAACCTTCCCTCAAACTCCTACACATTTTCCTTAGTCAATACTCCCAACCTGATCCTTGGTTTCTCCCGTACAAACCTCTTCTTCCTCTTTATCAAGATACTGACGTCCATCACCAGGAGCCTATGTTGTGTCGTGAGGTTCTCACTCGGGATCACCTTACAATCCTCGCACAACCCCTTATCACACCTCTTGAGGAGAAGATAATCAATCTGAGTCTTAGACATATACTCCGGAAAGTAATCAAATGCTCCTCCTTCTTCAAAAAAATAGAGTTCGCGATCACCACTCAATAGTTCTAGCGAAATCCAACAGTGAAGTACCTCCTCGGTTCCTAACCCCAAAGTCAAAGCTACCGTGCACCTCACCATAGCCATCAGTATACGACCCAATATGCCCATTGAAATCCCCTCCTATAAATAACTTCTCCATAGGCAGAATACCCCGCACCAACTCATCTAACGCCTCCCAAAAATGCCTTTTAACCTCCTCGTCCAAGCCCTCTTGCGGTACGTAAGTGATAATGACATTTAGAGTGCTTCCTCCAACTACTAACTTAATCGCCATCAATCTGTAACTCATCTGCCTGACCTCTAACACTAACTCTCTAAGATACCTATCCACCAAAATACCCACTACGTTCTTGCTCTTCACGCCTCCGGAGTACCACAACTTATACCCGTCGGCATTTCCTCACCTTTGATCCTACCCAACTAGTCTCATGAACACAATCTATACTAACCTTCCTTTTTTGGAGAATCTTCGCCAGCTCTATAGACTTACCCGTCAATGTCCCTATATTCCACGATCCAATTGCCAACCCATAGGCACCTTTGTTCCCCTTACCCCCTATGGGCCCCATCCCACCCCCTGACCCTTGACCTAACCCTCGCCCCCCCACCCGTACTCCCCGAGGACATGACCCTACACTGTCATTACAAACCACAACCGCTATATCTCCGGAAGTCTATGAAAAAAATAGGATTATAGGTCCACTACTAAAATGACTATACTAATTACGTAATACTACGACAACAAATCAACTAAAACAAGAGGGAGAGAAACAGGAGGTGGGAGGTACCAATCCCCGCAAATATAGCCTGGTCTTTCAACTTGGTATACTCCTGATGCTGTGAAACCTATAGGCACCACTGTTCCCCTTACCCCCTATGGGGCCCGTCCCACCCTCTGACCCTTGCCCTAACCCCCGCCCTACCACCGTCCTCCCCGAGGAAATGACCTTACACTGCCATTACGGACCACAAACTACGGAAGTCTATGAAAAAATAGGAATATAGGTCCACTACTAAAATGACTATACTAATTACGTACTACTACGACAACAAATCAACTAACACAAGAGGGACAGAAACATGAGGCGGGAGTTACCAATTCCCGCAAAGATAACCTGGATTTTCGAATTGGTATACTCTTGATGTTGTGAAACTGATGTTCTGCCCTTGTTCTTTGCGCCTCTGTTGTCTTCCTAATGTCCCCGGCGGTGATGACTAATCGCTACTGCCCTTGGAATCCTGAAATGGTCCAAAGAAATGCAGGTTGTCTGGAGTTTTTGGTGCCACTAGTTGAGGATTGAATGTCGTTACCTGTATGGGTCATGGTTACCGGAAACTGGTCTATGGTGTTTAGGTGTTTGCCAGAAGATCACATCTAGAAAAAGGGGAAGAACAAATGGAGAGAGAGAGAGAGAGATATCGCAGAAGAGGGAGAAGGCAGAAGGAGAGAGAAAGCAAGAAAGAGAGATACTTACCTGGGTTGCTCTATGCCGACGAGGGATCTGGACGGGAACAGAAGGGAGGCGTGAAAAGTGAACGTTGAGGGAAGGGGAGGAAACTCTCTCTCTCTCTCTCTCTCTCTCTCTCTCTCTCACACACACACACACACAGAGAGAGAGAGAGAGAGAGAGAGAGAGAGTCAGCTAAAAGTTCAAATAAAAATAGTATACCAATACCCCAAATTCACATCAAATAATCCCTAATTCACCACAAATCCAACCAAACAAACCAATTAATACTTTAAAACTAACAAATTCAATTAAACATCACAATTCAAAACCAATCAATAACTTAGTAATTACAACAAGTTAAAAAATGTTCATTCTAATTCAAAACAAGCTCTATTACTCTAGTTCAAAATATATCAAGGTATTGGTCAAGGGGTAACGATCATTATCTGATGAACTTTCATCTACAATACGGTAAGAATGGTCTTGTGGAGGACGGGAAGAACTATCATGTGGAGGACGGGAAGAATAGTCACGGGGAGGATGGGAGCAACAATCACGTGGAGGTCGAGCCTCTTGCGATGACTCATGAGATCGGGGCAACAGAAAAGTTCCAGTAGAAAGGAGAATTCTGATCTGAGCTTGCATACCAAGGAATTGAGAATCTCTACGCCTTTCTCTTTCCTTGGCCACTTTTAGCTCAGATGTAAGCCTTGTCACTGTCTCCTGCATAGCCGTGAGGCTCTCCCTATTAAGTGCCTCGACCTGTGAGAAAGTCCATATTCCTTGCATTCCACACCTGTAGCAATGGAATTTTTTCTCAAGGAACCCGTATACCTTCCCCTTTGTTGGACCGCCAAAGACCTCCAACCATATTCTTTTAGCATCCTCGTCCGAAGGTTGGGTTGGCTCGCCTGATTCACCAGCTAGCTGACTACAAATGAAGTCCTCCAAGGTACTTTGGTAGCGATCCTACATTATTTTACATTAAATTAGTATATAAAAAATCTTATAAAAGTAAATTATAACACTTAAGGAAAATTGAAAGTTTATATATGTAGTCTCTGACCGGTCCTCGACCCACCTATTTGCATCCCCCTATTTATTCTTCTTTAAAATATGCGTCTCCTTGAACATCTCATCTTGGTGCATTCGACGCCCATACTTATTTTCCTGAAAACAAATTAACTTGGTTAATAAATAGAATTGATATACTTAAAAAAGTAACGACGTAATAATTTATGCAATTACCAATTTTCTTCTTATTGTCTTGATGATGATAGCAACCCCAATGTGCTAGGAGCTTCTCTTCTCGGATGAGAGAGCTTTCTTTCTTTGTTCGCTCTTCTTTAAGAACTCCTGAGGCATAGTGGTGAGCTACTCTCTAAGTCTGTTATGCAGCACCTGCAATCATCTCATTTGTATTTACATTATGTCTATCTTATTTCAGACAATAGCATAAGTGTTTTGTATATTCTACTAGTTGCACATACACTTGTGACACCGGGTCTTGAGAACATGCTAGTAGACACTTTATGATTTTGAGTATTTATTTCACCATATTTTCTCTTTCATTAGTTTACGCTTTACTTTATAAAAAATTTCCACTTATCATCTACTTAATAAATAAAAATCAACTACTCGAAATTATTAAAAAGAATAAATGCATGACTAGTTCACCGTCGGCTTGCCTAGCGGCAAAGTTGGCCGCCATCGCGGCCTATAGGAAAAATTCGGCGGTGACAAATATATTGTAGATGAATTATTTTTTATGAACTTCAAGTTCATATTATCTTATTCGAAGATCTAATGTAGAAATGATAATTCATTCCACGTAACTTTTTCTCAACTGTTTATCATGTATCTCCCTCATGTTAGAAAAACTTACTTGCTTCCTCAACTTTTGGAAAACCACCTTTGTGCTTCATGGTGTTAATCAAAATATACACTGCACATTAATAATAATAAGATAAAATTATTTGGTTCCTGGACCTGAACCACTTGTAAGGGGAAAATGTAATAGACTTTCGTTTATAATATATATCAAACTGATATAGATGACTTTGTTCTCGTAAGCAATAATTTAGCAATTAAGTGGAGATATTCAAAAAATTATTTTGCTAAACTAATTGTGATGTAAACCAACTTATTATGATGAGCTGTCTTGAATATAAATCTGAAAATTATGCTCTACTTTAAATTATTGAGCAAGTTACCTCACAAATATCAGGTTGCGGTGTTAATAACAATCGCACATATAACCATCTCATAGATGCATCTTATGTGGTATACATGGCAGGTGAATAGGTTCATGTTCATATTTGATCAATTCCAGAATTCAACCCCAATTTTAGTTGGTCTATAAATAAATGAGAATAAGCAATATAAGAGAATTCATACAGAATTTCTAGTTCTTTAAATATTTACCCATGTGAGTTCTTTTTTATTTTACACATTATACTTAAATTGATATGGCTAAACCAATGGATAAATTATCAATATTGATAAACTTCAGGTTGACACCATGACGTGTCAATTTCAATAAACTCCGATTTATTATGATATGGGTTTTTATATCAATAAACTTCTATTTTACTGTAGTATTTTTTTATTTGTATAGTACAAACTGGGGAATAAAGCGGGTAGCTTTTCACATACATTTAATCCCGCTACAGGTTGTAGTAATAGAAGATATTAAATCTTTTCTTTATTTATAGTTTCAATACAACCAACCGCTTGTGCGGATACTTTAGAAACTCCATAAGTTTCTATCACGACCCAAGATACGCTAGTCGTGATGGCACCTAACCCAACCCACAAGGTAAGCCAACTAATAACTGCCAAATTCCAATAATAGTAATAAGACAATCAAACAAAGGAATTATCTGAATCTTAAACCTTTCCCAAGGATTGGTAGTACAAATCATGAGCTTCTAAAAATAGAATTTACAAAATTGATATGAAGTAAATACATCTTCTGTTTGAAAAGTACATAAACAGAGTTTTTTTTATAAATCTAAGGCCACCATATACAAGAGGCAACTACAATAGGAACGCAAGTACATCTTTAAATCTGGTAACCATCGAGCACAACAACAACAACAACCAACATCTGCACGCAATGTACATAAGTATAGTATCAATACAACCGACCCCATGTACTGAGTAAGTAACAAACCTAAACATAGGTTGAAAATAGTGACGAGCTGGAACATAGGTCGGGTCCAAAACCAATAACCAATAGCAGTTCATAAAAACATATAGCATATAAATAGGAAAGTAACTCAGAGATAAAAATGCTCAGCTTGTTCAGAGTTTTTCGAAAATAGTTCCATTTTTCAAAAATGTCATTGAAAACTCAAATCCTTTACCGAAATCATCGTAAAATATGAGATAGTTTGAAAAATGTAAATTTCTCCAAAAAATCTTTCCACAATAAATTATATGTTTCCTCTTCTTTCCAGATAGCAAGTGTGAAATACCTATCCATGCCCACATATCAATGTGTGTAAAAAGTCATGAATGACGTGATACCGTACAATATGAGGAAAAATGCATCTCTATGCCTGTATGTCATGAGTGCATGCCAATGCCATGTATCTCGGAGATGAATCATGTGCTCACACTATCAGAGTAGTCAATCTCACTGTCTCACACTTTCCACTCATCATGCTCAACCACTCGGTACTGTTTATGAACCATACGGCCCAGGAAATATCATCCCAGAACATATACATCACTGACTATAAGTCACCCGGTACCGAAGAAAAAGGGCAATCCAACCCTGTGGAGAAATACACCTCAAGGTATTAAGTACTTCAGACAAATCCATGTCCAGGGAAATCCATCCCTCAATAATATCATCCCCGCTCATTGGGGGTGTGTACAGACACTAAAGGGGCTCCTACAGCCCAAGCGCCATCATAATCATTAATATAACCACTGCAGCATACAACTTGATCCTTTAACTGTCACTTGTAATCAGGCTCTCGGCCTCACTCAGTCAACACACTCTCCAGTCTCACCCACAGGCTCACAATGTCATGAAAACAATCCCGGAACACTGATGTGGTGTATCAATAAATAACAACTTAGATTGAGATATTATATGAATGCATGAATATGACTAAGTACGAAATATCAATGAAATCAGTGATATGACAGCAAACAACGACCACTATGGGCTCTTTCTTCGGATTATTGATAATCATGAGCTTCTAAACATGAGATCTAGCATTATTGATAACTCAGTTACTTTTATCACATGGTGAAAACACGGATATCAACAAAATAGGGCCACGAAACAGTGCCATTAAACAACGGAGTCACAAATTCACATGATCCCCGTCACCTAGCATGTGCGTCACCTCAACATCAATCACATAGCACGTAATTCGGAGTTTCATATCCTCAGCACTAAGTTTAAAGAGTTACTTACCTCGAACAAGCCAAATTCTAATACCGAGCAAGCCAAGCGATGCTCCAAGAATGCGCTCACGCGTGTAGCGATCTCCGAATGGCTCAAAACTATCCAAAAACAATTCAAATACGTCAAACAATGCTAAAGGAACCAATCTCGATCGTAAAAGATCAATTCTTGAAACCTGAAATCTGCCAAAAAGCCCAACCGAGACCGCACCTTGGAAACCAAAAAAAACTCAAAAAATCCGACAAACCATTCAATTACGAGTCCAACCATACTAGTTTCACTCGATTCCAACTCCAATTCGATGTTCAAAACTAAAAAATTCATATTATGAAACTTTAGGCCAAAACACCCAATTTCTCTTTGAAATTCAACAACTAATTGCCAAAAATGAAGATAGATTCACGGAATGTAATCAAAATTGGGTAGAGAACACTTACCCCAATCCTTGTGATGAAATTTGCTTCCAAAATTGCCTTAATCCGAGTCCCACATCTCAAAATATGAAGAAAGAACCAAAACCCTCAATTTTATAACTCTGCCCAGCACTTCTGCTTCTGCGAACACATAATCGCATCTGCGGTGTCGCAGAAGCGACAGAAATTTCGCTTCTGCGATACAACACTAAAGTTGGGCCTCCTCTTCTGCGATCTTTTCCCCGCATATGCGCAACCGTAGGTGCGGAACAACCCATCGCACTTTCACAATCATCCGCTTCTGCACCTAACACGCTGCTTCTGCGACTACGCAGGTGCGGGAGAATCTTCGCACCTGCAACTACATTTCACCAGCCCAAACCTCGCTTCTGCGACCAATTGTCCGCATCTGCGGACTTACATCTGCGTCCATTCTTCCGCATATGCGGAAACACCAGAACCAGCAGCCTCCAGCAATGCAATATGAACTAAAATGATCCTAACCTCGTCTGAAACTCATCCGAGCCACTTGGGACCCCGTCCAAATATACCGACAAGTCCCATAACACTACAAAGACCTACTCGAGGCCTGATAACACACATAAAAGCATCGAAACAACGAATCACACCTCAAATTGAACCTAATAAACTTTGAAGTCTCGATTTTCCATCAAAATCATCTCGAAATGAACCCAAATTTTGCACACAAGTCCCAAATGAAATGAAGAAGCTATTCAAATTCCCAGAATCACAATCCGATATCTTCAAAGTCAACTTCCGGTCAAACTTATGAACTTTCCAAGCCTTCAAATTTCCAACTTTCACCATTTTGCATTGAAACCTTCTAGAAATATCCAAATGCAAATCCGGGCATACGCCCGAGTCCATAATCACCATCCAGACCTAACAGAACCATCAAAACTTCGTTATGGGGTCAAATTCTCAAAAAGTCAAACTTGGTCAATTCTTTCAACTCAAAGCCTCAACCATGAAATTCATTCTTCCAAACCGATTCCGAATAACCAGAAAACCAAATTCGATGATTCACATAAGTCATAATACATCACACGGATCTACTCACGCGCGCAAACTACCGAGCGAAGTGTAAATGCTCAAAACGACAGGTGTGGTCGTTACATCCTCCCCCACTTAAACATGCGTTCGTCCTCGAACGTGCAAAAAGTTGTTCCAAAATCAATCAAATAGCCGCATAACCTTACCATGTACATACCCGAGGGTGATCCCACGTCACCCTATCCCATATAGGTCCGATAACACAACATAACTGAAATTTCTCAATTCAACCAAGACCACAAGTCTTAGAATCCAATTTTTCTTATAAGTTTTGAATCTCGCAATCTACACACCATATAAGTCTGAACAAGCTTCACCAAATCGAAACCATAACCCAAGATGCAATCACATGATATACCACATGACTCACACACCCATAGAAGAAATATCCGGTCATAGTAACTTCTCAGAATAACCCATTCCCTATAATAAACCTCATATCTAACAAGATCTCACTATAAATCCTTCGTACACTGTCGAAAATGAAAGAAAACGCGGAAACTCATAACCATTCATCAAATCAACAAGCCGTGGAGCTCCCTCTCCTTCAACAAGAACTATAGCCAAATTCCTAGGCTAGCTTCCGATATTATCCTTCCAAATATACTGCAATCAAATCCGCTAGCACCCATCCTAGGTTCGATGACTTCATCTTATTGATACCAACTAACCTACTGACATGCATCACCAATACTACTCGGAGCCACAAACCGTGCAACCCATGCACCAATAAGCAGCAACCCAAATGTATTCAATCACGAAAATTACTCAATCAAGAGAACTGTCTCGCAAATTCAACAGGTACCACCACCACAAAAGCTAAGAACCCATCACACACCATGGAACCATCAACCGACTCTAAAACAAAGGTTCATACCTCAACATAACTCTGTTGCAATGCGCGACTCCATCCAGACGTTGGTCCATATCATATACCTTGAGCCATGCTGCTCAAAGGCAATAACCACGCGAAATTCGACATCCAGTACCCAAAGTGCTTTACCATAACTACGTAGAATCAGACGATACAGTGCCACACAAAACCCTAAAGAACATAACTAATATGCCCTCAATCATGCAATACCAATTACTCATCTCGCTCAAATTCCGCTATAAGACCACAATAGTTACGCATCATGTGTGCGTAAAACCAACGAATCACTACTCCTCGTAGCATAGTAGAGTAACTCATAGATAATTTCAAAACACAAATAAGCTCAGCAATAACCGAATGGTACATCCCTCATAATAGCGTTATGGAGCCAATCAATCCGACTCGGCGCAGAATACGCATCCTAATTGGGCCTACCAATGGACGCCCAAATCGACTCTGGTCACCCACACTTAGATAAATAGCCCTTCGAAAGTCCACAATAACTGAATCATAACACACATTATCGCCTAGCTAGCTTCGACCACAACCTCACAGTCCACAACCATGAAACAATCTGCTCCTAAGAACTCCCAGTCTCCAAATCCATATAACACACGAATCACCATATCTGGTTCCAATTCCACCGCCAGAATGTCTAACACATCTCTAATACGCGATCATCCCATAAGAAATACTTCAAAAATTATTCCTTGCCACATAGCAAAATACGAATATCAGCAGTCGATCAACCAGGAGAGTGCCGCAGTACCAGTGAAATATCCATAAATCAAACACATTGCCCCTTCTGAAATATATGCCTTTTTCAAGCTACACCAAATAGTACTATCACTTACTTAGTCATCCGAGACCGTCCATGCTTCCTTACAAATTTATGACCGTCCCTCCAAAACTAAACTGTGATCCAGCACATGAAAATCTCAATCCCACACAACACACCGCATCTACCCTGCCATCATATGAAAAATACGAGAACTTCATAGTCCACTCCGGGTCACCAGCAACTACATACTCAATCAGCCAAAGACCTTCCATTTGATTTCATCCAGGAGAAAATCATAATACGCAACATGTTCCACACACCAGTAGGAAATATACATCTCAGACCATGGTAGAAACCATCGATATGCTTTGGAATCCATTTGCACATAATCAAGCCGTCAGAACTAAATATCCTTAAATCAACCGAGCCATGCAGGTCACCAAGCCCAAGAGCATTGCCATGAAACACGTGTAACGACTAGCCACGTCGCAAATACCCAAAGAACCGATCATACCCATCACTGTGATGAACCAACCTACTACCAAGTTGTCCTGTTTCTCCAAGTCCTTCCAAAATCTCCTTCAAATTGATACTTATCCTTGATACAGCACCACGATGGCTAACCAAAATTCACCATACAAGATATCCTAGTATAAAACCACAATTCCCTAAGGCCCATAAGCCATTGACTTCCCTCTTAAGCACCCCCCAAAGCACCACAACCGAGACACTCACTTTAAGGAGACCTTATGCGAACCTAAAACAGTTTCCTTCACCTTTTTGATACGAAAATGCATAATCCATATAAAAATGCCACAAGTCTCGACAACGTCCAATGCAAATATCAGGTCCTAGCCATGTTCGAATCTTGACAATTCAAAATCGCTACATTTAAATCTTGAGTCCATTAGAACCATTCTCGAGAGTTATCCACTCTTCTCAAATCTCAATTAAACCGACCAAACTGACCAAACGATATGTGCCTCATTAGCACACTAACACCCAAGGGAGTAACCCACACTCTTAAGCAACCGAGAAATTCCTATTTCATGTACACTACATCCTTCATGAATAACTACTCAATTATTCCATGATTCCCATATACCCATAGAGTGTAATACAACCCGTATCTAGAAATTCCCTTACTCGAGTCATTCTCAATCTCCACCTCTGCAAGTCATAACTGATTCGCCAGTATACCTCAAACTGAAACCAATATAACACATAATCGTGCAATCAACTTATCAATAGAAGACTCCTCCACTTGGCTCAAAGCCATAGATCAAAACACACAATAACTCACAATGATTATGCTCTATTACTACCACTGTACCATGGTGAGATTCAACTTAATCCCTCATAATCCCAGATAATACCACCCATCTAATATCTCAAACCATCTACAAATCTCGCATTCATCATTGCAGCAGTCACGCCAAGTCTCATAAGCGATCCGAACTCAAATTGACACATGTAATTCACTGGTAAAAGAGAACTCACTGAAAAACAACATAGGGATCACACAACCTCATGAACCCCGCAGGAGATAACCCACCTGCTTAGCCTCCAACTGACATCTTTCTATGCCCTTCCACAGTCATAACTATTACGTAATCACTTAATCTTCCTGAGTCTGAACTCATAACACGACATGAAGATTCACTTCACTCCACAACTAAACAACATGAGAAATCTTTAAACACACCCATAACTCGAGGCCATACGCCAGATCAAGACAAAAATCAAACACCCATTAGTCCTTGCTACACCTTAAGTAAACCCTTCTCGTCACATTCGATCAATCCGAACACAATCTCACAGTCAAATCATACTCACCACGTAGTTATCAAATCACAAATCCAACTAATAGGGACACCAACGGACATATAAGTCCCAAAAAAACATGCTCACACAATCGAAATATCCGTACTCAATCTACAGATAAAACCCAGCCTCAAGTCCTCTAGACTGGCCCGTCATCAGCACGCCACAATCACATCTCGCACCTCAACCATGAAATCACAAGTCGTTGATACCGAGCACTCATGTGCGCACACAAATGCGCGAAAGGAATCCAAAGAGTTACGCTTCAAGCTAAATCAATGACGTACGATAAGGAAAGAAAGATGGGAAGTATATCCTAAATGTCCCATAGCCTCTCGAAGATAGGTATGGATGTCATCATACAGATTCGCAAGACTCTAGTACACACTTGCTCATGACTTGTAGAACCTATGAAACTAGAGCTCTGATACCAACTTGCCACCACCCAAGATCCGCTAGTCGTGATGGAACCTAACCAAACCCACTAGGTAAGCCAACTAATAACTGCCTAATTCCAATAATAGTAATCAGACAATCAAACAAAGAAATTATATAAATTTTAAACCTTTCCCAATGACTGCTAGTACAAATCATGAGCTTTTAAGAATAGAATTTACAAAGATGATATGAAGTAAATACATCTTCTGTTTGAAAAGTACATAAACAGAGTTTTTTTTATAAATCTAAGGCAACCATGAAACAGAGGCAGCTGCAACAGGAACGCAGGTACATCTTCAAATCCGGCAACCATCGAGCACATCAACAACAACAACAGCCAATATCTGCACGCAACGTGCAGAAGTGTAGTATCAGTAAAATCGACCACATGTACTGAATAAGTAATAGTCCTAACCTTAGATTGAAAGCAGTGACAAGCTGGAACATAGGTCGGCTCCAACACCAATAACCAATAGCAGTTCATTACAACGTATAACATATAAATAGGAAAGTAACTAAGAGATAAAAATGCTTAGCTTTTTCACAGTTTTCCGAAAATAGTTCCATTTTTCAAGAATGTCAGTGAAAACTCAAATCCTTTACCGAAATCGTCGTAAAATATGAGATAGTTTGAAAACCGTAAATTTTTCCAAAAATTCTTTCCATAATAGATTAGATGTTTCGTATTTTTTCCAGATAGCAAGTGTAAAATACCTTTCTATGCCCACATATCAATGTGTGTAAAAAGACATGAATGACGTAATACCGTACAACATGAGGAAAAATGCATCTCTATGCATGTATGTCATGTGTGTATGCCAATGCCATGTACTCGGAGATGAATTATGTACTCACACTCTCAGAGTACTCAATCTCAACTCATACTTTCCACTCATCATGCTCAACCACTCAGTACTGTATATGGCCCATACGGCCCAGAGAAATCCATCCCGGAACATATACAACATTGACTATAAGTCACCCAGTACCGAGGAAAAAGGGCAATCCAACCCTGTGGAGAAATCCATCTCCAGGTATCAAGTACTTCGGACAAATCCGTGTCCAGGGAAATCCATCCCTCAATAATATCATTTGCGCTCACTAGGTGTGTACAGACTCCGGAGGGGCTCCTACATCCCAAGCGCCATCATAATCATCAATATAACCGCTGCAGCGTGCAGCCCGATCCCATAATTGTCACTCATAATCAGGCTCTCGACCTCACTCAGTCATCACACTCTCCAGTCTCACCCACGGGTTCACAATGTTATGAAAACAATCCCGGAACAATGATATGGTGTATCAATAAATAACAACTGATATTGAGATATGATATGAATGCATGAATATGACTGAGTACGAAATATCAATGAAATCAGCGAGATGACAGCTAGCAACGATCACTATGGGTCCTAGCAATATCAGCATAAAGCCTAAACATGATATCTAACATGATTGTCAGCTCAGTTACTTTATCACATGGTGAAAACACAAATATCAACAAAATAGGGCCACTAAATAGTGCCATTAAACAACGGAGTCACAAATTCATAGGGTACACGCCCACACTCCCGTCAGCTAGCATGTGCTTCACCTCAACATCAATCAAATAACACGTAATTCGGGATTTTATGCTCTCAACACTAAGTTTAGAAGAGTTACTTACCTCGAACAAGCCAAATTCCAATACCGAGCAAGCCAAGCGATGCTCCAAGAATGCCCTCACGCGCGTAATGACCTCCGAACGGCTCAAAACTATCCAAAAATAATTCAATACATCAAATAATGCTAAATGAACCAATCCCAATCATAAAAGATCAATTCTTGAAACAAAACCTAAAATCGGCCAAAAATCCCAACCAGAGTCTGCACCTTGAAACCTGACAAAACTCACAAAATTCGACAAACCATTCAACTACGAGTCCAACCATACTAGTTTTACTCGATTCCAACTCCAATTCGATGCTCAAAACTCAAAAATCATATTATGAAACTTTAGGCCAAAACTCCTAATTTCTCTTTAAAATTCAAAAACTAATTGTCAAAAATGAAGATAGATTCATGGAATGTAATCAAAACTGGGTAGAGAACACTTACCCCAATCCTTGTGATGAAATTTGCTTCCAAAATTGCCTCAATCCGAGTCCCAAATCTCAAAATATGAAGAAAGAACCAAAACCATCGATTTTGTAACTCTGCCCAGTACTTCCGCTTCTACAGACACATAAACGCATCTGCAGTGTCGCAGAAGCGACCAAAATTTCGCTTCTGCAGTACAACACTAAAGTTGAGCCTCCGCTTCCGCGGTCCTTTCCTCGCATCTGCACAATCGTAGGTGCGGAACAGCCTATCGCACCTGCGCAATCATCCGCTTTTGTGCCTAACACCCCGCTTCTGCGACTATGCAGGTGCGGGAGAATCTTCGCACCTGCGAATACAGTTCACCAATGCATACCTCGCTTTTGCGACCAATTGTCCGTATCTGCGTCCATTCTTCCGCAGATGCGGAAACACCAGAACCAGCAGCCTTCAACAATGCAACATGAACTAAAATGATCTGAACCTCGTCTGAAACTCATCCGAGCCACTTGAGACCCCGTCCAAATATACCGACAAGTACCATAACACAACACATACCTACTCTAGGCCTCATAACACACATAAAAGCATCAAAACGACGAAATGCACATCAAATCAAACCTAACAAATTTTGAACTCTTAATTTTCCAAAACTCGCGCCGAAACATATTAGATCATCCCGGAATGAACCCAAATATTGCACACAAGTCCCAAGTGACATGAAAAAGCTATTCCAATTCCCAGAACCACAATCCGAATCCGATATCTTCAAAGTCAAATTCCGGTCAAACTTATGAACTTTCCAAGCCTTCAAATTTCCAACTTTCGCCATTTTGCGCCGAAACCTTTTAGAAACATCCAAATGAAAATATGGACATACGCCCGAGTCCAAAATCACCATCCGGACCTAAGAACCATCAAAACTCCGTTGCGGGGTCAAATTCTCAAAAAGTCAAACTTGGTCAACTCTTTCAACTCAAAGCCTCAACCATGATATTTATTCTTCCAAACCGATTCTGAATTACCCGAAAACCAAAACTGACAATTCACATAAGTCATAATACATCACACGGAGCTACTCATGCCCACGAACTACCGAGCAAAGTGTAAATGCTCAAAACGATCGGTCGAGTCGTTACAGTTTCTTTGAGACTTACTACGACACAATACCTTATTGTTAATCAATTTTATTTCTCTAAAATAGTATAATTGGCTCCTCCAGAGCTTTGAATTAATTTAGTATCACCACATATTCATCAGCATCCATATGGTGAATATCTCTTTCAAGCATAAAGTTATACCATTATGGTCATGGTCAAAATCATTATAGGCAAGATATGTTGCTTCTATTACTTTTGCCTTGTAATAATCACAATGACATAATATTTTGGCATAAATCATAATAGGTACGTGATCAATGACTATTCATGCCGTAATAGTGAAATTATTTTCTTATTTCATATCAAACCTCTTTCTAGAGGTTAGTGTGATATATCCACTACCACTAGCACGTTCATATTCTTCCAAGAGTGAATGTGTATTCATAAATCACATGTTGTCACATTCACATTATGAATGGACCATAAATATCTATATGTGTTTTACAAAATCTCATGTCAAATCGATGATAAACATTACTTTCACAAAGTGAAGGATTATTTTGAGAACCCTTATTGTTCTCATTACCACAATGGTGACGATTATAATTTTGTCTATTGTCACGTTCACATCTATTGATATCTTCACGGTAATAATTTTGTCTTCTTTCAGACTTATTACATATTGCTACCACATTCTCTTAAGAAAATGGGAATGAAGCAAATTCAATGGGACGAGTTTCACTTTCTTGTGCTCATAATCATACATGAATTTGATCATGGCAAGACATAAAAATTTTACCACTTCGGGTGTTTATAATTTTCTCACAAACTCTGTTGGAGTTATAATCAAAATTTATTGTCTTTGCTTGTATTTATTATCAAAATATAGAATTTCAAAAATTCAAAAGAGAAAAATAAGGTAAAATACTTACCTTAAGCCGAGAATTTATTCGTGTAGGAAGTTCATGGAACAATTGACAATCAATATGCTCAATATTATGTATAAGTTGAGCATCATGCACGTATCCCAAAGCCTAGTGACCAAATCAGATGCCTACCATAGGAATATCAATGCATCCACGCAAGAGCCTCACGCAATTCCAATATCCTTCTCTCCATGGTTGGTTTAATTTCTCAAGCATTAGACAACTAATTAATAGTATATTTACAAATTAAAACAACCGCCCTCTACTCAATTGATTAGAGTCTCGTGCTGATAACGTGTTATGAAATAATAAAAGAAGAAAAGAGTATTACAGAGAAAAGTAGAGATGAGATTTTTACTGATTTGAGATGAATTACAATGAAATATAGAATCACTATATTTATAGGGAAAGAGTGACTTAGTCACAAAGTAACAAACCCTAAAATATCTCTATAATATAGTCATTCACCTTAAATACAATTTTATTTATAGCAGTATACTAATATTAGTTATCACTTTTAGTTAATTATTAAATTATGAGTAATTTTGTTATAATTTATATATGATATAATTATTTTTTATATGATGTGATTGTATAATATTTTTGTATAGCTCCTGCCTGCTGGCAGCTACCAAATCTTAGCGGGTCTTTCAGGAAAAGCATTCTATCCCTCAAAATCTCAGCTTTGAGAAATTCCCATGGCTTCTCAAACCCTAATTCTCCGAAATCCAAATCTTCCTTCTCCCATTCACAACAACATCACTATTCTCTCCCCTCCTTCATTCCTTATCTACTCTAAACCCAGAACCATTTCCTTATTCTCACGCCCAAATTCACTCAAAAAATTCACAATTTCCGCATCATCCACAACTGTATCCTCAAAGTCAAGTATAGCTTCCCCCTTAATCACTCGCTCAACGCGCACAATTACAACCTTAGCAGCTGTCACTTTAGCAATCTCAAAACTAGTCTTGCAGAAAATCTCCAATTTGGGCATTAATGGATGGGGCCAATCATTGGTCTATTCAGCTGGCCCAATGTTTTTTGCGGCCCTTAAGAATCAGCCCACGACTGGAGCATTGAATACCCCTTTTACTGTGGTTGCAGCTGGAATGGCGAAATGGCTTGATATATACAGTGGAGTTTTAATGGTTAGGGTTTTGCTTAGTTGGTTTCCGAATATACCGTGGGACAGGCAGCCATTATCAGCTATTAGGGACCTTTGTGATCCTTATTTGAATCTTTTCAGGAATATAATACCCCCAATTTTTGATACATTGGATGTGAGTCCTCTTTTGGCTTTTGCAGTGTTGGGTACACTTGGTTCGATTCTTAATAGCAGCAGGGGAGCATACTGAGGCAAATTGGTAATAGCGAATTACAATTATTATCTTTGAGATATTTGATCTTTTAGTACGTGTGTATTAGATTTTGAGAGTGGTAATGTATCATTACAGAAATTTTGGTACAACTCAAATGTTATTTATCTGGATTTATACTTTGAATGAATAGCTAGTTAATGGGTTGAGAATAAAGTGGATGTTTGCCTCTGAAACCTTTTTTTATACTACATTGTGCTAGTAAGACGAGTGATCATGTTCTTGCAGTCTAAATTTATGTTCTTTTATTTGGGGCTAAGGTTCAAAGGCTAATGCTAGTAATGTTATCCTTTGTGGGGATGTCAAAAGGGCTAAGCTAAGGAGGATGAGCAAAGTGAACGGCTTTCTTTGAATATTAGCAAAATCCTCGTGATTAGGAGTGTTGATCAAAGAAAGCACCTATGATCTCATTTCAAGAGATGTTGATTGATCAGAATTAGTGTGTCAAATAGAAATGGAACTTGAAAACCATGCTATCGTGCTCTTCATCAAAAAACCATGCTGTTGTATAGATGTAATGTGAGCTTACATTTGATCAACTCTTGCATCGACGGACATAATCCTATTTATAGCTCCTTTTTATGCGGTTCAATTTTCCTTTCAAAGCTCAGTTTGCTCTATATGATTGAATAGATTTTCCATTTGCAAGATTGACTACAGAATGCAAGAGAGTAGTTGCTTTATTCTATGCCCCTTCATTTCTTTTAATAAATCATTTGTACACACCTCTTGGGCTGCAGCCCTTCCCCGGACCGAGCGTGAAAGCGGGATGCCTTGTACACTAGGTTGCTGTCTAGTTGTCTTACTGTTGTTGATTCGGAGTCATTTATGGTGTTCCTATTTGCAAGGACGTAGCGCTTCTCATTCACTGACATTGGGCTGCCTTGATGTGGGCAACTGACACGGATAGTATCATACTAATCATAGCATGCTTACCTGAGGATTTTTAATTGTGTCCGACTGACTTTGTTTCTTTGTTGCTGCTTGCTGCACTCTTCACTTTCAAGTCCGCAATTATGTGTTAATGCCCTATAGTTACCATTCATTTATCCTGCAAGATGACACACATTCTTATTGTATAGCATGATTTTTTAGAACCGCAATAAGTGTTCTCTACGGTGCTTCCTTGAATACAAACATTTTCACTCGCCGCCATTTGTGATTTTTTCTGGATTCTCATATGTGCTGTGTTCTCTAAATGTAAATAGTTATTGTCTCGTTTTGTGGTAGATTAGTTGCACAGATTTTTACTTATATAAGTTGATATTGTAGACAATTGTATTACTAGTGTAGTTTACCAGCTATTAAAGGCAACTTACCATTTTTTGCAGGTTACTTATCTAATAGCCTGTTTGGCCATGTTTTTCTTTGGGCCAAAAGTGTTTTTTTCCGAAAGTTGAGGTGTTTGGCCAAATTTTTAGTAGTAAAAAAACACTTTTGAAGAGAAACAGAAGCAGTTTTTGAAAAGTAGAAAAAAGTAGATTCTCTTCAAAAGTACTTTTTTGAGAAGCGTACACTTAGAAGCCATTTTTAAAAGTTTGGCCAAACACTAATTACTGCTCAAAAGTGTTTTTCAAATTAATTAGCCAAACACAAATCGTTTAACACCAAAAACATTTTTTTGAAAAGTGCTTTTGAGAAAAGAACTTCTCAAAATAAGTTGATTTTAGAAACTTAGCCCAACAAGCTATAAGCGTGCTATAGAAAGAAAGTTAATCGTAAATGGCCTTTAGGTGTCCTAACCATATAAAAATTCTTTGACACTGTTAGTGTATGAAAGTTAAACTTTAGTGGCAATATGTTGTGCTTCAGTTATGAGTACCGGGAGGATCAGCAATGAAAACCATAGGAATTGGAAAACAATGCATATCATAGCCTTCTAAAATGTCAGATATAATTTCTTCATTTTATATTTTGAGCACAAAATAAACTTGTTGTGTATTTGGAATCTCAAATAAGGCAGTCGTTCACAACGATGAAGTATGCCCCAGTCTGATAGCATGTGTGGCCAAGCTTTTTCCTGATTAAAAGTGTTTTTTTCTTAAAGTTAAGGTGTTTGGCCATGTCTTTTAAGGAAAAAAAGTGATTTTGAGTATGAGCAGAAACATTGTTCGAGAAATAGAAAAAAATAACTTCTCTCCAAAAACTCTTTTTAAAAAAACACTTTGAGAAAAATATACTTAGAAACACTTTTTAAAAACTTGATCAAACACTAATTGTTGCTCAAAAGTGCTTTCCAAATTAATTTGCTAAATACAAATTGTTTTTCAACAAAAATATTTTTTTTAAAAATATTTCTCAAAATAAATAGATTTTAGAAGTTTGGCCAAACATGCCGTGAAACTGATTATTAGGGTGAATTCAGTTTAAAAGTTCTCTTCCTCCGTGCAGATATGAGTGTTACAATCTCTGTGAATCCTCTGATTCTTCTTTTCAACGGTAAATAAAAGAGCCTCCGAGCTTAATCTTGAATTTTATTTTATTTTATTTTAATCCAAGTGCTTGAAGCTTGATCTTGATCTTGACGTACTTTTAATCCAAGGGCTTGCAGCTTGTTCTTGAATCTTCGTCTTGATCTTTTAATCCTTAGAACACTTGAATGCTTGTAGCTTTTAGAGAAATCCGCAGCGTTTGATCCACGAGCTCCCTCTTGCTTCTTGTTATAACTTCTGGTGTCTTTTCTGAGTTATGAAGACCCCTATTTATAGTTGTGATAGGGAAGAGTTATGATAAGAACAAACTCTTTCCAACCAATCAAATTGAAGTGTGACAAGGCCGCGTTTGATTGGCCAGAACATGTCATTTGCATACGTGGCGCGGTTTCATTGGCCCTTTAATGTGACTTAGCATGCCTTGTCATTTTGACACGTGGCATGATCCCATTGGCTCTTCTGTTTGACTTGGTGCGCCATGTCATTTGACACGTGGCACCAAACTGGGCCTCTAGGAAGATGACATACTGGACCTAATGAAGTGGGCTAATCACTTTAGCCCAACTAAATGGGCTAGCCCAATGGATTAGACTTATTTATTTAATCCACATATTGAACTTATATAATTAATTCAATTATATTATCCCATAATATTTATCTGGACCAATGTATCTTGAATTTTAAAATATAATCCAAATTCTTTTATGAATTTAATTTTAATAAAATTTATATACCTACAAATGCCCCTACTTCAAGACTTGCAAAATATACCCTTTGATAAATTTGGAAGACAAGGATTGAAGTAATATGCCCCTTCCTTCTCGTAAAACTTGCGCCAAATCATCTTACAAATACTAAATACTTGAAACACTAAAGTTTCTAATCTTCAGTCATGTGAGATTTGTGATTATCTGCTCATGTTTCCTTTGATTTTGGAAATTGAAAAGAACTCTTATTGTTATTATTATTATTATTATTTTAATTGAAAACTACACTTGACATGTTTAGTACAGCTCATGTAATGCCATAAATTGAAATTCAACTCAATTAATAATTAATGCAATTTAGTTGGCCTTAAGAAATTTCCACGTAACTCAATTCCAAGTTATTTCAAACTTGCTTTACCATGCTAACACTTGTCCAAATCCCTTTAGGAGTTGACCACGGATATTTATCTTCAACGATTGCTACCGAATCTTTGTTTATAACAAACTCTTATTGTTGCCTTTCAACTATATGAGTCCTTTTCAAAGACATATTGTCGCAACGTCCCACATCGACCATAAACTTTCAGTTATCGCCTTTGGGAATCTATATAAACCCTTTACTCTCATGTAGTTTGATCATTAATCAACAACTTCTGTATATCTCCTAGAGTTTGTCCATAAACGATTAGGAAGCATTAGTGAAGGTAATTTCTTCTTCTTTTCTTGTGCTTTTTTCTTCTTTGATTTATTTTGTTGTCTCTTTTTTTCTTGTTAGAAGTAACTTTGTTAAACTACAAAGTACTTTAAAGGTTCGAGACTAAGACCTTTAAAAGTTTGCGATGAAGACTTTAAAAGCACGCGATGAAGACCTTTAAAAAAATTTCGGCGAAGCCCACAAAAGTCCGCGATGAAGACTTTTAAAAATTCGTGGCGAAGACCCTTAAAAGTTCGCGATGAAGACCTTAAAATTTTGCGGCGAAACCCATAAAAGTCCGCGATGGAAAATTTAAAACTTTGCGATGAATACCTTTAAAATTTGTGGCAAATACCCATAAAAGTTCGTGCAAAGATCCTTCAAAGCCCGTGGTTAAGATCTTTAAAAGTTCACAACGAAGACCTTTAAAAGCTTGCGGTAAAGACCTTAAAAATTTGTGGCAAAGGCCCTTAAAAGTTCACGATGAAGATCTTTAAAATTTGCGGCAGCGCACCATAAAAGATCGCAATGAAGACCTTAAAAATCCGTGGTAGAAATCTTTAAAAGTCGACAGTGGGAAATCTTTAAAGTTTGCGACGAGCTCCTTCACAAGCACCTTTAAAATTTCGAAACATACGCCTTTTAAAAGTTCGGAACGAAAACCTTAAAAATCTGAATGCCTTTAAAAGTTCGTGACGAACACCTTTAAATGTTTGCAACGAAAAACCTTTAATAGTCCGACACAGACATCCCTTTTTTTTCTACGTCTGAGGCGATTTTTTTTTAATCCATGCTCTCTTTCAATATTGTGATTGTTACTCTTCCCTTTTAACCTAAGTACTAACAAATTTTTCTTTTTTATGCAGCTTGAACATGGTTTACTTCAGAGACTCAGCGTCCTCTTCCTACACGTCCAAGTACCTTGTAATTTCAGAGCACAAAGATAGTAAAACGGAGACCAGATTACTAGTTGATACACCACTGGCCGACTTATATGCAGCTTCGTGGCCATCCTTGCAAAAAAATTCGTTTGATAGATTGGACCTTTGAAAAAACCAAACGTAAATTCAAGACATGGACTCTCCGTTCCCCTAATCACAAAGTTTAAAATGTGTCAAGTTCCCTCCCATGCTTAGGACGATGAATCCTCAAAGGAGAAGTAAACTGGAGTGATTCCTTAACTTTTGGTGGCGAATTTTATTATATCCCCGGCTATTGGGAGTGGACAGAAGATATTCTTAGCAGGAACCATCGAGTATTGAGGGTCACCAATATTTACGATGATGTCTATGCCTCATTGTTTACTTATGATCATTCTACAAGTATCATGCAAGCCTTTTGTGAGGCTTGGTGTCCTCTAACAAACACGTTACTTACCTCAGTTGGAGAGTCATCCATATCCTTTTGGGATTTGTGCACTATTGGGGGTCTGCCTTTAATGAGGTCTCCTTATGAGGAAGTTATTCCAAATACTCGAGAACTTACAGGTGCTTACGACAAGGATAAAATGTTCCTTCCACAAGCCTGTCAACAATTGTTTGATGCATATCACCAACTCCGAGAGGGAAACGCTAAAAATGATAACGTCCTTGTAAGAAGATGGATCAAGTTTTGGAGAAAAAAGGTTTTAAAGTATGAACAACCTACATCGAGAAAAGAAAAGAAGTCAGCTCGTCCCAAATCAACACACAATCCTACGNTCGAGTTTTGGAGAAAAAAGGTTTTAAAGTATGAATAACCTCCAGCGAGAAAAGAAAATAAGCCAGCTCGTCCCAAATCAACACACAACCCTACTGGAGCCATAGGTAAAATGGTCAATTGGTCGAAAGTTGAAGATGCATTATTTGTTAAACTTGGCGTTGAAAGTGACAAGAAAGACGAAGTATACTTGGCTGCTTTTTTATCATGTTGGTTATGTGTCTTTGCGCTCCCTACAAAAGAAGACGACTTTATTCGGCCTGAGACTTTCAAGATTGCAAGCCTTCTAGCGTGTGGGTAAAGAATTAACCTTGCCGTTCCAGTCTTAGCTAGTATTTACAGGGGATTAAACACAATTTCAAATGGCTCACCACTAGATTCTTCTAGAGTTTACTTTCCAATTCATTATGTGTACAGTTGGTTGGCCTGCTACTTCAAGATTCATTTTTCTCTAACGAATAGGTCGGATACTCCTCTGATGGCCATATACTCAGGTGAGGGAACATCGAGATACTTTGGGAATGATGATGCAAGAAAACGTATTCATGGATGAGAAAGTGCCGTATGGACTTCCATAATGCCAAGCAATCCTCAACCGTATTATTATCATGATGATGGAAACGAGGAAGAGTCCGAGTCAAATTATTTTATGAGTATTCGCTCGAATTAACTTCCTTTGAGAAATGGATCGACCTTCATCGCGGAGCCTTATAGCCCTCGTCGTTTCAGTCGTCAAGTCGGTTTTTATCAAGACATCCCCAGTTGCTTGGATCAAGATTTCCGTGAGTGCTCTTTAGACAAAGGATTGGAACTTTTACGAATTTGTGTTTTGTCTAAAAGTAGGTAAAATGCCACATTTCCCCCTGTTATGCCCAAGATGAAGAAGCATGTCTCGTCCGATTATAAGTCTTGGTGGGAAAGAGTGCATGGACGCTTCCTTGAAAACCACTTGCAATCTTTGGTGAATACCGTTGGGCCAGTTACTACTACGCCTTCAGATATCACGTCTCAAGAGCATAACAGTGAGGGCAAGCCTCCTACTTTAAAATCCAAAGTGGTTGTACCATGCGACGTCAAAGGACCTCCATATAAAGAAGTTCAAAAGAAGGTCCTTGTTCAGACTCATCAAGCCAACGAGGGTTCCTTTCCATTAGGTACCATTGTTCCTACCTCCAACAAATGTTCGTCCCAAAACGAGAGTGATAGTAGTCAGGGAGATAAAAACTTCAAGCGAGTGAAGCCATATTCTAACAAACAAGGAGATGCTAATTTGGGTATAGTCGAGATTACTGACAGCATCGGAAGTGCTTCGAGGACTTTGACGGCTATCAAAGAGGTAACGATTAAAACCTTCATATTATTTTATAATACCAAGTAGTTTAACTGATCATATATCATTTTTCTATGCAGGCAAATGGTGTTCACATTTCAACGGCGTCCCACCAAAGCAAGCCCCTAGGTAGTAGTGAATCTGTCGCGGAGCCAGACTCGAGGAAATCACTTCAAATAGCTAAGTCAGACCTAGAGGCAACTTCCATTCCTAGTATTGGAGCGAAATCGGAGCCTAATTTTCACCAACGATCAACACCAACCATGTCTATCTTTGTTGGAAGAAAGGTTGTCTTGAATCTTCACAAAGATTTCATTCTAAATGCCTGGGCTAAAATTCATTCCAAACTCAAGGACCTTACCGCAAACAATGCTTCTTCTCTTCAATTCGAGATCGAAGTAATTCTCGAGGAGATGGACGGAAAGGGTGTGGGTATTTTCCCTCTAAAAGGACTATTGACATCTTTCTTTGAGCTTGCCATATCATATGACCAGGCATGATCAACTCTTTCTGAAAAGGTTGTGGATGTTGAAAAATCAGAATCATTATTAAACGCCAAGGAATAGCTTGATCTTGTCTTGATTGAGAAAGGGGAGAAGGACGAGAAATTATCTGCTGCCAGTCGATCTCTCAAAGAGGCCAAGGAGAAGGTGAAACAGTTAAGAGCTCTTCAAGGTGTTGCCAAGAAAGAGGTTGAAGAGATTGAATCTAGAGTCTTATCTGCTGAAGAGGAGTACCGTAGATGTTCTGATGTTTCCTTGGCAACTGCTGATGACTTGGCCGACGTGGAGATGAAGAAACAACACCTAAAGGCAACTCTTATAGACTTGGTCAATTACAATTTGTGTTTAGATTAGTCAATATAGAGTGTTTTATCCGCCTTTTTTTTGCGCATTTGATTAACTAGCAGCTTTTCTTAGGAATGAAAACTCTATATATTTATTTTATATCACGCGTTTTCATTAATGCCCCTTCTTCCTTTGCGGTTCAATATCAATAGTTCTTTGCTTATTATGATGTGTTGATGCCCCCATGATGGAACTTAGATTCTTTTTGATTTTTTTCTTTTAAATGTCGTTGTCGTTCCTGTCTCGAAGTTCTCTATATTTGGAAATACATCCTCCTTCTTTGAGGATAATATTGTTCATCATCTTTGCACCTTTTGTGGTGGGAGATATATTTATCAATGTGAGAACGTTAACAATATGAGTCATTTAGTTTTGTTTTATAAACTAGACTTTAAAATTCGAGACATATCCAAAATTCGGAATCAAACACGTTCAGAATCGCCGCAGGTAATATTTTGAAACCAACTTTAGATTCCACCACGTTAAAAATTTCAGATTTGTGCAGCCTCACTAAAAAAATTTATATCTTGGTGTATGAATGTCGAAATCATAAACCGCTTGATTTTATGAAAAATAAAATTCGAGATCTAGTACATATCCAAAAATTGGAATCAAATAATTTGAGAATCGTCCCAGATATAATTTTGAATCAAACATTAAATTTCGACACGTGGATAGTTTCAGATTTGCGCAGCTTCACCAAAACTATCATATCTTGATGTAACAATATCGAAATCACGAACCGTTTGATTTTATGAAAACTAGACTTCAAGATATAATACATATCTAAAATGGAATCAAACACTTTTAGAATCGTCCCATATATCATTTTTAATATAAATTTAAATTCTGTCACGTCTACAATTTCGGATTTGCACAACTTCACCAAAATATTTGTATCTTGATGTAGGAATGTCGAAATCACGAACGTTTGATCCATTGAAAACTTAACTTCCAAATCTATAACATATACAAAATGCAAAATTTAATGCCTTAAGGATAGTTTCAGATGATATTCCAAAGTCGACCTCGGTTTCTAATATGCCGACAGTTCAAAATTAGCGCGTCTTCACCAAAATTTTGTATCTTGGTGTGGAAGCCTAGAGATTGTAAGACCTTTTTAATTGTCAAAAATTGAATTTTAAGAGCTTCATTCTCACCAAATATCTTGGGTTCAAATCTCACTGAATTTTGAAACGTCGTGAAGTCTCACCAAATAAACTTGAAGGTTTGGCGAACGTGAGGGTATAACGGATCCCCGGAATTCAATGCAAATGCTTGACAACACCCCTAAAAAACATTAATCATTTTATTGTAGGAACATGCAATTTACCATAGCGGCTTGCCCCCTTCAAAATCAGATGGGATGTAAAGTTTAACAGAAGAATGGTATCCCAGCTCGATTTTCAAATACTGATTGAATGAATGAAATTCCATTATACTTCATTTGGACAACGATCAGGGGATTATGTATCTTTCGAACTTATGCGATTGAACTCAGAAATGAAACTCTAAGCTTCCTACGTACCTCGCTGAAGAGGATCAATCCATACCATAGTTCAGAATGGGTATAATTTTTTTTATTTTTTTTTATTTTTTTTATGTCCTAACTTTTGCCTAGGCCGCCTCTTTCGAGGTTTTCAACTTAGCGGACATTTTTTTTTATGTCCTAACTTTTTCTTAGGCCGCCTCTTTCGAGGTTCAACCTAGCGGAAATTTTTTTTTCTATGTCCTAACTTTTGCCTAGGCCGCCTCTTTCGAGGTTTTCAACCTAGCGGACCTTCCTTTTTTTTTATGTCCTAACTTTTTCCTAGGCCGCCTCTTTCGAGGTTTTCAACCTAGCGGACCTTCCTTTTTTTTTATGTCCTAACTTTTTCCTAGGCCGCCTCTTTCGAGGTTTTCAACCTAGCGGACCCTTTTTTTTTGGGTGGGCCGTACACAGTTTAGACTCATGGGGGCCACGAGTGTAGGAACATGCAGTTTAGGCTCATACGTCAAGGAGCATGGCACTTCAAGGATAATACTTCTTCAAAAACTTGCCATTGATAGGGCCGATTCTCATGCCCTCTACATCAACCAACTTGTAAGCCCCACTTGAATAAGCTTCTTTCATGACATACGACCCATCCCATTTTGAAGTGAACTTCCCTACAGGTTTATGGGAAGTAATAATGGGTCTTCTTATGGCAAGGACTTGATCTCCTACTTGAAAGGATCTCGGGCGAACTTTCTTATTGAAGGTGCGAGACAATCAAGCTTGATAGCATTCAAGACTCTGTTGAGCTTCCAACCTCTTCTCATCAAGAGCCTCCAACTCTACTAATCGAAGTCAATAATTTTCTTCGTTAGTGATCCCTTCTTGAATAGCCAGTCGTAATGAAGGTATTTGACGCTCAAGTGGCAAGACAACTTCAATTCCATAAATAAGTGCATAAGGGGTCGCTTGTGTTGGCATGCGGTGAGTTGTCTTATATGCCCACAGAGCTTCCTCCATACAGTCATGCCAATCCCATTTGGATTTGGAAACGACTTTCTTTAATAAGTTGCAGTGTCTTGTTGAATGCCTCAGCTAGACCATTGGCGGCAGCATTGTACATAAAAGAGTTACGTTACTTGAAGCCAAAGAGTTCACAAATCTTGTTCATCAAACTATTGTCGAACGACTTCCTATTATCTGTTATTATGTAACGAGGAATGCCAAAGTGATAGATAATATTTACTCGGATAAAACTTGCAACATTTTCCTTCTTCACCTCCTTAAGAGCAACAACTTCAGTCCATTTTGAGAAGTTGTCAGTTGCAACCAAGATGTATAGGTGCCCCATAGAGGACTTTGGCAGTGGTTCAACAACATCCAATCCCCAAGCGTCAAACGGCCAGGATGCAACATTCGGGTGCAACACTTCAGGAGGTTGATGAATAAAATTCGCATAGAATTGACAGGCCTTGCATCTTCGAGCGTAGTCCAAGCAATCTTTTACCATCGTTGGCCAATAATATCCCATCCTTTTTATATGGAAGTGGAGCTTTGGTCCAGACTGGTGTGATCTACATACTCCTGAATGTGCCTCTTGTAAAGCTTGGAGTGCTTCTTCTTCCCCTAAGCATCGCAAGAGTACTCACTCGAACGACCTTCTGTATAGAGTATCTTTGTAGTAAATGAAGCAAGGTGCACGATGACGGATTTCAGTCCTTCTCCTCCGATTTTCTAGAAGTATCCCATAGCATAAGTAGTCGATAATGGGTTGTCTCCATTGTTCTTCTCAACTTCAGAAATAGCGACAAGATGATTGAGTTCATTTTCTTCACCTTCAGCCTCATTTGGAAACAATACTACCCATTTTTGGCCGACAGTAACTTGTGCTTGATCAGGCAGGGTTAATGATGAAGCTAGGGCAGCTAAATCATTATCCTTCTTATTTTCTTTCCTTGGCACATGCTAAATAGTCACATCACCGATCCACCCCATTAACTTTTTTGCATAATCATGATAGGGGCGTAGTTCAGGCTTCTTGACCTCGTAACTACCCAGAAGCTGATTGACCACTAACTGAGAGTCACCAAAGACTTGCAATTGCAACTGCTTCATTTCGACATCCATCTCAAGCTCAAGTATTAGTGCTTGATACTTGGCAACATTGTTAGAGCAGAATTGCTTCAACGTAAAAGAGTAGGGTAGAACTTCACCTTGAGAAGTGACAAATACTACGCCAACACCAGCTCCTCCGTGATGTGCAGCACCATCAAAGTACATCTTCCATGGAGGATGAACTTCAATGACCATGGCGTCCTCATCAGGTAGTTCGTCAGTGAGCTTCCAATCATCAGGTATAGGGTGATCTGCCAAGAAGCCTTGCTAACGCTTGTCCTTTTATAGCCTTTTGTGGGATGTACATGATTTCAAATTGTTGAAACTGGAGGTACCACCTTGCTAGTTGATCACTAAACAGGTTTTGACATCACGAACTTGATGGGATTTGCTCTAGAAACCAAACGAACGACATGAGCTTGAAAGTAGTGCTTCAACTTTTGGATTGAGAAGACTAGCGCCAGACATAACTTTTCAATTGGCGAATAATTCAACTCATTTGGTGTCATCATCCTTCACTATTTTCTTGGGCCAACAACGCTCCAACAGATCTTTCTTGTGCCGAAATGTATAGTATCAACGGCTTTCCAAGTATAGGGGCTGCCAAAACTGGAGGCTTCATTAGGTAGGATTTAATGCTCTCAAAGGCATTGCTACACGCTTGGTCCCATTTGAAAGGGACACCTTTCTTCATAATGCGGCTGAATAGTTGGCACCTCCCATCTAGGTTTGAGATGAATCTCCTAAGGTATGCTAGCTTTCCTTGCAGACTTTTCAATTCATGAATATTGCGGGGCTCAAGCATTTTCAAGATTGTATCTACTTTAGCTTGATCTATTTCAATCCCTCGATGTCGGACAATGAAACCCAGGAACTTTCCGGAGGTAACTCCAAAGGCGCATTTTAATGGATTCATCATAAGTTGGTATCTTCGGAGCAACTCAAACGCCATTCTCAGGTCTTTCAAGTGGTCGATTTTTTTTCCTGATTTCACCACCAAGTCATCAACATAGAATTCGACATTCTTGTGGAGAAGGTCATCAAAAATATTCTGCATAGCTCTTTGGTAAGTAGCATCAGCGTTCTTCAAGCCAAAAGGCATTACCTTGTAGCAATAAATACCCTTGGGGGTACGAAATGCAGTATGCTCTTCATCTTTTGGCGCCATGCGAATTTGGTTATAGCCTGATGAACCATCCATAAATGACATTGCCTCGTCCCCAGTAGTATTTCAATCATCAGTTCTGAAATGGGAAACGGGAACTCATCTTTCTTACATGCATTGTTAAGATCCCTAAAGTCAACGCACACTTGAATCTAGCCATTTTTCTTCCTTACATGGACAATACTTGAAACCCATGTTGGGTATTTAACTTCACGAATAAAGCCAGCTTCGATGAGTTTGTTAACTTCGGTTTCAATCAAGGGAACCAAGTCCGTCCTAAAACGCCTTTGAGCTTGCTTAATAGGACGAGCGTCATTCTTGACCGCAAGGTGATGGACTGCCACTTTAGGGTCCAAGCCAGGCATTTCTTTGTAACTCCAAGCAAAGACATCCCTAAACTCCTTGAGTAATTCAATATAAGTGCTTTCTTCGTCAATTTATAGTAAAGCACTTAGGTAAGTGGGTCTTGGTTCTTCATTAGTGCCAAGGTTAACTTCTTTTAAGGCATAAATCGTTGCCTTCACCCCTTCTTCAAGTTTCAGGGGAGCATCTTTTGCATCTTCATCTTCTTGAGGGTCCCCATCATTGAAGTATATGTGATAACATGGTGAAACATCCTCCAATTCTGCATTATCCTCCATTGAAGATGGAACACTGTTCTCGCTTTGTATATTGACATGATACGAAGAACCAACACTTTCTTTGTCGTCATCACGTTCTTTAGTGTAGACCACAATGTATGGCTTCACCTTCAGTACTTCATCACATGAAACCATGACTTTTGTTTGTCGCTTCATTCTAGAAGGAACCAAACTTTGGAAATTTTTAGAGATCTTCTGAATTTTGGGCGAAGCGGGTGTTCTTGTATTTCGATAATTTCTCTGGAACTTATTCCCCTTCTTTAATGGACCCAATCTCTCAAATACGGAAGTTCTCATAGTTGATTTTCCAAGTCGGTCAAAAACGGAAGGCTTGTTAGAAGTGGCAAATTAATTTTCTACAGTGATATAATTGTTACTCGCCCTTATTATTGAGATGCGCACTGATGACGGTTGCTTGTATCCCAAACCTTCATGTGGTTGCCTCATTGAATCTTCTGATGGGAGCTTCTCTAACTTTGACAGCTCATTGGGATTGTATCCAGCCTTTGCAAATAGTTTGTAAACGTTAGGATCAAAACCTTCACCTGTCCGCTTTGTAGGGAGTGCCACTTTCTGCAGAGGATTTTGGGCTACAAATCCTGCAAGCGACTTTGAGGACAACTTTACTGCCTCAATTCATTTTACTGGAAGAGTTAACTCCTTTAGCGTGTTGGTTTGGGGATTAGATGATTCACCCTCGTCTTTCTTCCTTTTAGGGACATATTGGAGCTTAGGACTTACTTTATTGCCATAAGATGCAATATCCCCTCTATAAGATCTATTCACGTTGGGTTGTACCCCATCAGTAACAACTTTGACATTACCAATAGTCACCTCATCTCTTTTAGTCGTGGGCTCGTCATTA
>MDKI01063393.1:0-45224 GCA_005239505.1 Nicotiana paniculata | reverse complement strand
CTGACAGCTTGCTTGATACGTTAACTCCCTGTGGGATCGACTCTGGGCTTAATACCCCAGATTGTATTTGGAACCCCCGTTTAGTCTTTTATTAGACATAGTTAAGCGTGATCAAGGGCCTAAGCAAGTAAATGCTATGGAAGAAGTTCATATGCAAGGAAAACAAAGGAGACCTCGGGGAAATGTTAAGCAAAACCATGGTGATCAAAGGGCAAGTGGTCATGAACAAGATGAAAGTTACAATGACGAAAATGAAGATGTTATGTATGCAAACAACTACCAAGGGCAAGGTAATACACAAAACTGGGGGAACCAAAGGCCACGAAAATGGAACAATAACAATGATAGAAATTTGAACAATACCAATAATAGTCAATGGAACAAATAATGACCGACAATGGGGGAACAACAATGAAGGAAATTGGAATGGAAGAAATAACAACAACTGGGGAGGTGAAGGTAATCGGGGGTCGGGTTTTCAAAGGCCCCCGATGTACCAACAACCAAGAAACCCTCCTCCATATCAATCTCATCGGCAAAGTTCTTCAAGCTCGGAAATGGGTCGGATAGAAAACATGTTCAAACATATGATGGAGAGGAATGCAAAATTCGATGCCCAGTTATCCTCTCACACTACTTCCATCTGAAACCTTGAAGTACAAATGGGCAAGATCTCACAAGCCTTAAACACACGCCCAAAGGGTGCACTACCAAGTGATACGGTGGTGAACCCCAAGGGTGGGAACAACAACAACACTGGTCATGCTATGGCGGTAACCACTCGGAGTGGAAAAGGTGTGGAGGCAAGTACTTCAGAAAAAAGAAAGTTGTTTATGATGATGAAGTTGTACCCCAAGATGACCTACCAGCTGATGTGGAGCAAGCATTGGATGAGCCAAGTGGAGGTGAGGTAAGAATTGACATTCATGACAATAGGGAGGATTTGGATAGAAATGTAAACCCGTCTAGGGAACACGTAATTGACATGCCGGAACCGGTGGTCCCAAAGGCACTATTGCCTAGGCCACCTCCTCCCTATCCTCAGAAATTGGCAAAACAGAAGCAAGAGACCCAGTTTAAAAAGTTCTTTGATATGATGAAGAGTCTCACTATAAATGTTCCTTTGGTTGAGGCCTTGGAGCAAATGCCATGCTACGCTAAGTTCATGAAGGACTTGGTGACAAAAAAATGATCCATGGATTGTGAGACCATTAAGATGACTCAAGTGAGTTCTATTGTTCACTCCATGGCACCAAAACTTGAATATCTAGGTGCTTTCACTATTCCTTGCACAATTGGGAGTGCAGACTTTGCAAAAGCCCTATGTGATCTTGGGGCAAGCATAAATTTGATCCCATATTATGTGTTCAAGACCTTGGGGATGGGACAACCTAGGGTGACCTCTATGCGTTTGCAAATGGCGGACCGATCAATGAAAAGTCCCCTAGGTATTATTGATGATGTCTTAGTGAGAGTGGACAAGTTCATATTTCCAGCAGATTTTGTTATCCTCGACTGTGAGGTTGATTATGAGGTTCCTATTATCTTGGGGAGGAATTTCCTTGCCACCGGGAAGGCCTTGGTCGATGTTGAAGCTGGGGAACTTATATTAAGAGTTGGTGATGAGAAAGTGGTCTTCCACGTATGCAAATCTATGAAGCAACCCAACAACACCGAAGTGTGCTCTTTTATGGACCTTGTGTCCGAGGTTATTATTAATGATGCCAGTGTTACGATCCATGTTGATGACCCTGTGGAGTTGGAATTGTTGAATCACGAGGACTCAGTGGTGGATGGTGTACTTGAGAGCTCCCATTCCCTTCAAGGCATGGGGTCTTATTCCTATGCTCCCAGAAAATTGTCATTGGACTTGGAGAACATGAAGACCCCACCAACAAAGCCATCCATTGAAGAACCTACGAATCTGGAGTTGAAGCCACTTCCTTCCCACCTCAGGTATGAATACCTGGGTCCCTCTTGTACTTTACCAATTATTCTTTCCTCTTGCCTAACCAAATTGCAGGTTGACTCAACTATAAAAGTGCTAAGGAGGAGGAAGAAAATAATTGGTTGGACCTTGGCTGATATTCAGGGTATTAGCTCCGCCTTTTGCATGCACAAGATTATATTGGAGGATGGAGCCAAACCCTCTATTGAAAATCAAAGAAGACTCAATGAAGCTATGCAAAATGTGGTGAAAAAGGAGATCATAAAATGGCTTGATGTGGGTGTGGTATATCCAATTTCGGATAGTGCTTGAACTTCTCCGGTCCAATGCGTTCCGAAAAAGGGTGGAATGACAGTGATAAAAAATGATAAGAATGAGCTCATTCCTACAAGAACGGTTACCGGATGGCGGGTGTGCATGGACTACCGCAAGCTCAACATGGTGATTCGAAAAGACCATTTTCCTTTACCATTCTTGGATCAGATGTTGGATAGGCTTGCAGATCGAGCCTATTATTTCTTCCTTGACGGGTATTCTGGATATAATCAAATTTTTATAGCCCCAGAGGATCAATAGAAGACCACCTTCACTTGCCCATATGGCACTTTTGCCTTTGCTCGAATGCCATTAGGGCTTTGTAATGCCCCTGCTACTTTCCAAAGATGTATGATGGAAATCTTCACCGACATGGTGGAGGACTTTCTAGAAGTATTTATGGAAGACTTTAGTGTCGTCGGGGATTCTTTCCATGAATGCTTGAGTCATCTTGATAAAGTCCTTGCTCGATGTGAAGAAATAAATTTGGTCTTGAATTGGGAAAAATGCCACTTTATGGTGGATAAAGGAATTGTTTTGGGCCATAAGATTTCAAAGAATGGCATTGAGGTTGATAAGGCAAAGATCGAGGTTATTTCAAAACTGCCACCACCTATTTCAGTGAGAGGAGTCCGGAGCTTTCTTGGCCATGCCGGTTTTTACCGGCGGTTTATTAAAGAGTTTTCTAAGGTGGTGAATCCATTATGCAAGCTGTTAGAGAAGGATGCCAAATTCAATTTTGATGAGCAGTGTATGCAAGCTTTTGAACTCTTAAAAAACAAGCTCACTACCACTCCCATCATCACGATACCAGATTGGAGTGCCTCATTTGAGCTTATGTGTGATGCAAGTGATGTTGCTGTGGGTGTTGCACTTGGGCAAAGGGTGAAAAAAGTGTTTCTCCAATTTACTATGCCAGCAAGACAATGAATTCTGCTCAAATGAACTACACAGTCACGGAGAAGGAGCTCCTAGATATAGTCTTTGGCATGGAAAACTTTCGATCTTATTTAATGGGTGCCAAAGTCATGGTTCACACTGACCATGCAGAACTCCGGTACCTCATGACCAAAAAGGATTCCAAGGCAAGACTTAGGAGATGGGTTTTGTTGTTACAAGAGTTTGATCTAGAGATAGTGGACCGAAGAGGGAGTGAGAATCAAGTTTCGGATCATTTGTCCCGGTTGGAAGAGCAAGGGCGTCCTTGTGACGGACTTGATATCAATGATAGCTTCCCGGATGAACAACTCCTTTCAATGTCCATGAGAGAAATGCCATGGTTTGCGGATATTTCTAATTTCCTAGTCACCGAAATTGTCCCTTGTGAGCTCTCTTCTAACCAAAGGAAAAAGCTTCAAAGGGATAGCTTGCATTTCTATTGGGATGAGACTTATTTATTCAAGATTTGCACCGATGGGGTAATTCGGCGATGTGTACCGGAGGAAGAACAACTAACCATCCTTGAGTCTTGCCACTCTTCGCCGTATGGTGGTCATCACGGAGGGGTGAGAACTTCTTCTAAAGTGCTTAGTTGTGGGTTCTTTTGGCCCACTTTGTATAAGGATGCTAGTACCCTAGTGAAGAGGTGTGATGAATGCCAAAGAGCCGGGGGAATTTTCATAAAGGATGAGATGCCTTTAAACTCAATTCTCGAGGTAGATATCTTTGATGTTTGGGGCATTGACTTCATGGGGCCATTCGTGAGTTCGTGTGGGAACACGTACATCTTGGTCGCAGTTGATTATGTGTCAAAATGGGTGGAGACCATAGCCTTACCAAACAATAAGGCTCGGAGTGTGATAGCCTTTCTCAAGAAGAATATCTTTACTAGGTTTGGCACTCCACGAGCCATCATCAGTGACGGGGGGTCACATTTTTGCAACAAAGCCTTTGACTCCTTGCTTTCTAAGTATGGGGTCAACCATAAAGTCACTACCCCGTACCATCCTCAGGCTAGTGGCCAAGTTGAAGTGTCTAACAAGGATATAAAGAGCATATTATCCAAACGGTCAATGCCAATAGGACTGTCTGAGCTAAGAAATTAGATGATGCTCTTTGGGCTTACTGGACCGCCTACAAGACCCCAATTGGGATGTCCCCATATCTCTTGGTCTTTGGAAAAGCATGCCACCTTCCGGTGGAATTGGAGCACAAGGCTATGTGAGCCTTGAAAAAGTTGAACTTGGAATGGGATGTAGTTGCAACTCTTAGAGTGGAGCAATTGAATGAGTTGGATGAGTTTAGATTCCATGCGTACTCTAGTTCATCCTTTTATAAGGACAAAATGAAGTACCTACATGACAAATATGCTCGAGGAAAAGATTTCAAAGTTGGTGACTTGGTTTTATTGTTCAATTCTCGGTTGAGGTTATTTCCCCGGAAGCTAAAGTCTAAGTGGAGTGGCCCTTTTGAAGTGGTATTTGTTACTCCATTTGGGGCTCTTGACCTCAAGAACAAAAGTGGTGAAGTAGTCAGAGTAAATGGTCACCGGGTAAAACACTATATTGGCAAAGTTGATGATAGCCACGTGGTGGCACTTCTTCATCTCCAATGATCCCAGTAAAATGTGTCGTGCCCCGACGTTAAATCAGGCGCTTCTTGGGAGGCAACCCATGTGTCTTTACTTTCATTTACTTTGTTTTTTTTTTGGTAAATAAGGTTTCACTTTTACACTAACTGGTTTTTGGATGTGTAGGATGATTTTGACACAAGAATTTGGCTGAGTATAGAAACAAAAGCTCACTGGAAATTGACTTCGCGGTCGCGGTCGACTTTTCGCGGTCCGCAAAGTCAATATGATGCAAACACAGTGCTCTGGAAATGGACTTCGCGGCCGTGGTCCGGGAAACCCTTCTGCCTCGTAAGCCTTATGCCATTGAATGACCGCGTACCGCGGTCGAATTTTCGTGGTCCACGGTAGGTAAGTGGGGTGGTTCCCATCTCTTCCTATAAATAGGACTTAAGGGTTACATTTCACACTTTTCCCACTGTAGCTAGCCTAAGCCACTTTCAACTGTGTCTCACTTTTGCATCCTCTGAAACTTATTGCTTGCATCCATACTTTCATCCCAACATCTAGTAAGTGTATTTATGCTTCATTAACTTCTTAATTTCTTTATCTTCTTTAGTTTTCAATTTCATTTTCATTATTATTTTCTCTTTCTAGGCTTGTAAATGTTAGGGTTAGCCCAAATGGGTTCAAAATAGTTCTTTGGAATGCAATTGCACTGATTACTTATATAAGACTTCACTCAATGAATACTTTAGCGTAGAAATTGCAAATTCTGGGAACCCTAGGTAAATAGCCATTTTCGCGATCCGCGATCCATCTTTCGCAGACCGCGGTGCTTCATTTTGCTTAAATTTGATTAGAACTTCGCGACCGCGGTGGACTTTTCGCGGTCCGCGAATTCAGTCCACTGTGTCCTTCTCAAAGCATTATTAGACTTTCGCGGCCGTGGTCGACTTTTCGCGGTCCACGAAGTCAGTCCAGTGTGTCCTTCTCAAAGCATGATTAGACTTTCGCGGCCGCGGTCGACTTTTTGCGGTCCGCGAAGTCAGTCCAATGTGTCCTGCTCGAAGCATGATTAGACTTTCGCGGTCGTAGTTGACTTTTCGCGGTCCGAGAAATCTGTCCAGTGTGTCTTGCCTCATTCCAATATGCTTAAAATTCAGTGACTACTCAAGTGTCTGCACATCAATGTTCAGGAAACTATCCATGTTCACTTATGTGTATTTTGCAGGCAATGGTACTATCTCATGGGGGAGGTCGAAAAAACACGGGTAGAGGAGAAAAGGGGGAGAGTCCCGGGGGCACCAAGGCAACCTTCAAAAGTTACATTGCCTCAGTAATCACAACGACCCAGTAGGGTTACAGATTCTCCTCCTTCACCATCAGGAAGTGAATATGCTCCGTCAGAAGATGCCTCATCACAATCATCCCCAATTGACCCGGTCTCATCTCTCCCGGCCACAACACGAGCAGTGTCTCCAGCCAAATCCACCTCCAGTGAACACTCATATTCTACTTCCCCTACAACTTCCTTATCTGGGGAAAATTCAAGTGACATCAAAGGGGATGCGCAGGTGGTTGAAGGGGTAGAGCGCACTAGGAACCCGGATGTGTGGAAGGATCGTTTTGTAAGTGAGAAAGCCTTCCACAGATTCAGGGAGTTGTGGACTGCACGATCTCTTATCCCGGAGCGCACCTTCTCAATGAAAGATTTATCCACATACAACCCTAATGTGAGGCATCAATTCCGAGATAGGAAAGGATGGTCCTATTTCACTGAGCATCTTTCGGTGGCCAATGAGCATATAGTGAAGGAAATCTACACCAATTTGATTTTTCTGGAAAAGGACTCAAAGGCATCTAAAGCTCGCAATCTCATTGTGCCTTTTGACGGACCTTCACTAAATAACTATTTGGAGATTGATGATGTGGATGATTCATTATACCGGGAAAAATTTGCCGAGAAGGATGCTGCGAGAAATTGGTTGGCTTTGCACTTGGCTAAGCCCGGGGACACCCCGGAGTGGTTAACGGCTGGAAAGACTATCACCATGAGGACCCTGAACTTCGAAGCTAAATGATGGGAGACTTTTGTATGTAGTAGGCTAGACCCGACTCATCATGACCAGACGCTCCCTCTCAGTAGGGCTGTATTAATAGCATCTATCATGGCTGGATACCCCATCAATGTGGGGAGTGTGATGTCCGAGGTCATTAGCCGAGTGGTCAGCACAGGTGATACTTCTTACCCTTATCCTCATTACTTGACCATGTAGTGTGAAGACCAGGAAGTGACTATGAAGCGCTTTGACACCAAAGTCAAGCCCAAAGCACCTTTCTCCTGGTATGACTTGAAAGATGAGGATAACCCCAAAAAGAAGTCAAAGGGGAAGTCGGTTTCCTCCACTAGCCAGTCTGAAGAGCTAGTGGTGGTGGCGGAACCCTCACTGCCCCAGCCTGCCATTTTAGAGGAGGCTCCAGGCCCATCTTCCTCCACAGCTACAGACATCCCCTCCACCAGAGCCTATCACATGATTGCTTAACGGCTGAACATGACTCTCACTAGCCTCACCAACTGGATGTAGTCAACTACTACAAAGTTGACTGTAATTTCTACAGCCAGGGAAGCCCCAGTTACTCCTCTCCCGCAGTCCATTGAGGACACTCTGAAAGAAATTTTGGAGAATCAGGAGAAAATCTTGGACGCTGAGAGTGCATTGGCAAAGCTGGCCAAAGAAACAAAGAAGCTGAGGAAGACCAGGGCGTCAAAGGAGGAGGTGGCGAAGCTGAGAAAGGAGGTCGATAAGCTATCAGGCGATCATATTCCTTTGGAGATGCTACTAGTAGACCCCACAGAGCCCCAACCTTTGCCTTTGCCTCAATCAGTGCAGGAGGAGGAGCCGGTGAGGCCACTGAAGAAGAGGAAGGTCATGCCCCGTGCCCAAAACATTAGGCTTATACTGGCATACCTCCCCCCCCCACAGAGCACACTCAGACTCAGAGCCAGGAGGCTCAGCCCATCGGAGCTCCATCACAGGCTATACCAGATCCAGCTCCTATAGGTTCCCCATCTGAGGCAGTTCCTTCCTCATCTCAGGAAGTTCCTACCCCATCTCAGACAGAGCACCAGGGACCACAGCAGGCCGAGGTCCAATAGGGAGTTTTCTTTACCCTCTCTCTCCCATATTTTGCGAACTATTTTTGCTTTATATCATTGAGGACAATGCTTTCTTTTAGTTGGGGGAGCGACCGTACATGCTTTCTTTGGGTATGTATAAGATAACTATCCATTGTAAATATTCATCCCTTATGTATAGTCATCTAATTCCCCTATTGTACATATTCATTCCATCCTATGCACTTTATGTTATTTTACACAATTCTTATCTATTTTATAGCTTCTTACTTTTCTTTCATAGCTTCTTGTTTGATTTTCTGTGAGCAATAAGCCTTTGGTTTTCTTAACGCCACAGTTCTTTCCAAAGGAGGAACTTGTGTGAACCGGGTGGATCTTCCCAAGGATGGACGGTGTGACAACCTTCTTAAGGGTTTGACTATGTTTTTTCTTTTCTTGTTGTTTTGTTTTTCAATAACGGTGCCTCAAGCAAAGCTTCACTTAGGCCTAACACATTTGCCTTTTATCCCATGGTCAAAGACAAACCGTTGTGTTGAGGATGGTGATAGTGATGATCTTGAGACTCTTGTGTTGGCCGATAATCATCGGGTGGTTCTTCGGGACCATTTTTGTTACTCAAAGCACGACTAAGGTCATTGTGGGCCCTCGACTCGGTTTCCGTAATAATCCTTTAGCTGTGAGTGGTGAGAAATTCGTAATTGCAAGTCCAAGTTCCATGCCACTAGTCTAGAACTTGCCCTTAGTGTTGTCTAGGCGAAATTCTAGGTGTAACTTGACTTGAGAAGTGACTATAGGCTTTCCTTGGCTTGAAAAAAGAATTGAACACTTCCATGACCTTCCAAGAGAAATATTCCCTATTCAACCGTTTTGAGCCTTAAGCCTTTTTTTTGTACCCAAGTTACAAGCCTTTAACCATTCTTTTACCCTCTCTTGGCACCCGATCTTTCCTTGGCGCTAGTCAAAAAATAAAGTTTAGGGGGGAGACGAGAGATGTGATGAAGTGAAAAAGAAGGCACAAAAGAAAGAAAGAAAGAAAGAGAAGAGAAAAGGCAATGAAAAATAATGAAAAGAAAAGAATGAACAAAAAGAAGAAATAAAGGGAATTGATGAAAAAATAATGCGAAAGGATTGGATAACATAAGAAGAAAATAAAGGAAATTGATGAAAAAGTGTCTCTCCAACCCTAAAAAAGATAAAAAGACTCAAAGAGTCAAGAAAATGTGAGAGCAACAAAAAAATGAAGTGATTAAGGAAAGATAAAACTCACTCTAACCAAATACGCCATACCTTTGAACAAAAGCCCTCATCATGATTCCACAAAAATCCCTACATGATCTCAGGATGAGTGAAGCTTATATTAGTGGTGATGTGCACAAAGGGCAAGCCTATGGTACTTTGAGCCGAACTTGGGACTCTTTCCTTGATGAGAGATGAGCGATTCACCATATTCCTCGTTCTGAGTGTCATTATTTTGAAAGTTACAAAATAAGAGTCTGGAATCCACACTGACCGAGGTAATAGTTAGAAGTTCACTGATGAGTTGGACCAACCCTTGAAGCTCTTTTATCACACTTGAAACTATGGTTTTGAAAAAATCAATCATTGTCAATGATTCATTCGCATTAGGGGCTATGGTTAGTTCCAGTTGATGCTAGTTGAGGTCACCAATAGTACATCCAAATTTTTGTGAAATCTCTCACAGGGGTGGGGCTTATTTTGTTTTTCTTGAGGACAAGCAAGATCTTAAGTTTGGGGGAGTTGATAACTTGGCTTTTTGCCTCGTTTTTCGTGCCCTTATACATGAATTTTGGATACAATTTTACACGAAATAGACCCGAAAGCTTATATGTTGTGCTTGTTGCAGGATTGAACCAGAAATGAAGGCACTCAATCTAAAATATGCTCAAAATAGGAGTGAATTCGGCACAAGGATCAAACCCAACAAGGCTACTCAAGCGAACAAGGCCACCGCGGCCGCGGTCGTGGTTTCGCGGACTGCGGTGCATTTCCAGTCAGTTCAGAAATTATGCTATCAGCCACCGCGGCCGCGGTCGTGGTTTCGCGGACCGCGGTGCATTTCCAATAGCACAGAAAGTTGACTGTCTCGAAGTTTCGCGGACCGTGGTGGAGTTCCAGTGTGACCCAAGAATTGCAAATTCTCACTGCGGCCGCGGTCAAAGTTTCGCGGTCCGCGGTAGCGTTCCAGTGAGGTCCTAATGTTTTCGCGGACCGCGGTCGTGTTTTCGCGGTCCGCGGTGATACTTCAGGGGTATTTTTGTCCGAAAATTTGGCAGACTATAAATAGACTATTTTGTAATTTATTTAGAGAGTTGAAAGATATCAGTTGTTTTTTAGAGTAGAGAGCTCGTGAATATTTTAGGGTTTTTATTTCTTTAGCTTTATTCTTGCATTTTTAACATTGAAAACTTCAATTTCATTGTTAGGAATCAATAAAATGGGTTATTCTTTTTCTCTATCATTGTTCTCATATTTGATTATGAGTAGTTAGACCCATTATCTAGGGTTGTGGCTCAACGCTAGTTTGGGTATATAATGGGGTTTTGAAATTAAGGTTGGGAAATTAATGGGTGTTGAGTTTTTATGTTATTTCAAGGTTTTTATTGCTATAATTAGTGGTTGCAAACACTAATTAACCTTTTCATGACTTGGGTCTTTCTTGAGAAAGAAGACTTGAGTCTAGAAATTAGCCTAATAGGAAATTAGGGCATTATCAAGAGATTGGTAGTCCCAATCAAAGGGGTTAAACCCAGAAATGGTAAAACCCTACTTGAGCCCTAGTTAACGGGTTAAACCTCGAGAGAGTAACACCCTACCTAAGCCTATATTGCTTGATTATTGGGCACCCAATTGGACTCGAGAGAGGCAATTAGGGTATAATCACTCAAACTACCGAGAGGTATAGAGTGAGCACCTTCGTGCTTTGGTTATAGCTATATCCCTAGCATATTCCCCGACCTTAGAATTGAATCCCTTTGTGTATCCACCTAGGACATAGTCACGACCCTAGTGCCTTTATCAACATTAGAAAACAACAACAAAAATAAAATAAAGTTAATCATTAATTAGCTTACAAACAATAGAATATATTTAGTATAGTTCAACACCAACCAATGTTTAGAAGTGCAATTAGAAACACTCGACCCCTCTAGATCGCTGATACACTCACTCCCATCTATAGGCTCCCTGTGGATTCGATCCCGGCCATTCAGGTAAAAGCTACACGACCTTTGCCTTCATACTTATATAGTAGTGTGGGTGCAGTCGCTGTCACTGACCAAGTCCGTGCACTTTATTCCACTTGTTACTACCTACCCTTCAGGGCGCTTGGCTGAGATTTACATCCCAGAGATTTTTCGCCTTCATGGTGTCCCAATTTCCATCATTTCAGACAAAGGCACACATTTTACATCGCAGTTTTGGAGGGCCGTGCAGCAAGAGTTGGTTACTCAGGTTGAGTTGAGCACAACCTTTCACCCTCAGACGGGCGGACAGTCTGAGCGCACTATCCAGATATTGGAGGACATGTTACACGTTTGTTTTATTGATTTTGGGGGTTCTTGGGACTAGTTTCTACCGCTCGCGGAGTTTGCATATAACAATAATTATCAGTTGAGCAGTCAGATGGCTCCGTACGAGGCTTTATATGGGAGGCGGTGTAGATCTCTGGTAGGACGGTTTGAGCCGAGTGAGGCTAGGATCTTGGGTACAGACTTGGTCGAGGATGCATTAGGCAAGGTGAAATTGATTCAGGAGCAGCTTCGCACGGTGCAGTCTAGGCAGAAAAGCTGTGCGGACAGGAAGGTCCGTGGTGTGTATTTCATGGTCGGGGAGAAGGTTTCGCTGAAGGTATCACCCATGAAGGGTGTAATGAGGTTTGGGAAGAGGGGTAAGTTGAGCCCCCGGTTCATTGGGCCTTTTGAGGTACTTTAGAGGATTAGGGGTGGGAGGGTGGCGTACAAGCTTGCCTTCCCACCTAGCTTGTCGAGTGTGCACCCATTATTTCATGTTTCTATGCTCTGGAAGTATATTGGCGATCCATCCCATGTTTTGGATTTCAGCACGGTTCAGTTGGATGGTGATATGACTTATGATGTGGAGTCGGTGGCCGTTTTGGAGCGACAGGTTCGAAAGTTGAGGTCAAACGATATAGCTTCAATAAAGGTGAAGTGGAGAGGTCAGCCTGTGGAGGAGGCCACTTGGGAGACCGAGCAGGATATGCAGAGTAGATATCCACACCTATTTCAGACTCCAGGTATGTTTCTAGACCCGTTCGAGGACGAACATTTGTATAAGAGGGGGAGGATGTAACGATACGGCCGGTTGTTTCGAGAGTTATAGCCTCGTTTCCCCCATTTCTGCTTCTTTTGTGCTTTACAACTGTATTATATCTTACCGGGTTGGTTGGTTCGGAGTGGTTTCAGAGAGAAATTGAGACACTCAGTCTCTTTATGGAAGCTTAAGTTGGAAAATCGACCGGATATCGACTTGTGTGTAAAAGACCTTGGATTTGAATTTTGATGGTTTCGTTAGCTTTGTTAGGTGATTTAGGACTTAGGAGCGCGTCCGGAAGGTGATTTGGAGGTCCGCAGTAGAATAAGGCTTGAATTGGCGAAAGTTAGAAACTTGGAGATTTTGGTCGGTAGTGGAAATTTTGATATCGGGGGCGGAATGGATTTCCGGAAGTTGGAATAGGTTCGTGGTGTCATTTTTGACATGTGTTTAAAATTTGAGGTCAATCGGACGTGATTTGATAGGTTTCGGTGTCGTTATGTGTTTAAAATTTGAGGTCAATCGGACGTGATTTGATAGGTTTCGGTGTCGTTTGCGGAATTCAGAACTTTAGAAGTTCTTAGGGTTGAATCCGGGTGTAATTTGGTGTTTTGATGTTGTATTGAGTGATTCAAGGGTTCTATTAAGTTCGTATGGGGTTATATGACCTGTTGGTATGTTTTTTTGAGGTCCCGAGAGCCTCGGGGTGATCCCGGGTGGATATCGAATTGTATGCAGCTGAAGCTGCTGCTATTGGTGTTTTCTGCACCTGCAGAGTGGGAACAGCAGGTGCGAGGCCACAGGAGCGAAACAAGAGCCACAAGTGCGGCTAAGGAAGACCCGGGCTCAGGCCGCAGGTGCGATGGGGATCCCGCATCTGCGGTGGTCGCAGAAGCGGTTTGAGAGTTGCAGGTGCGCAGTTGGATCGCAAGTGCGTCTTGGGATCCCTCATTTGTGATGGACGCAGATGCGGTCAGGTGTTCGCAGGAGTGGAGTTAGACTTTTAAGGAGTTTCTGCAGAAGCGGATCCTGGTCCGCATATACGATTCCGCAGGTGCGGTTTTTGCTGGGCAGAAAATACCAGCTCGAGGTTTTGTCTTTCATTTTCAATTTTAGACTTGAGAAGCGTAGGAGAGAGGCGATTTTTTGTGGAAGTTCAGGGAAAACATTGGGGTAAGTAATTCTAACCCGTATTGGTCTAATTTCCATGAATCTATGGCTTTGTTCATCACTTAATTAGGAATTTGAGTTGGAAATTAGGGAGTTTAGGACTTGGGCATAAGAGAGTGAACTTTGGGGGTTTTGAGGGGAAATTGAGGTTGGATTTCGGTAAATTTGGTATGGCTAGACTCGTGAGTGAATGAGCTTTCGGGTTTAGTGATTTTTGTCGGATTTCTAGATGTGGGCCTGGGGGCCGGGTTTGATCCAATTTCGGATTTTGGGTTAGATTTCAGTAATTTTCTTATGGTATTGATCCTTTTAGCCAATATTGATTATCTCGTATTGTTTGTAACTAGAATTGGGGCATTTGGAGGCCGGTTCGAGAGGTAAGGGCACTCCGAAGTAGGATTTTCTACGTTGTTGTGGTAAGTAACTATTTTAAATCTGGTCTTGAGGGTATGAAACCCGGAGTTTGGTATAATGTGACTGTTTGGAGGTGGCACACATGCTAGGTGATGGGAATGTGAGTGTACACCGTGAGGGATTGTGACATGGTCCGTCCCGTGAGACTGTAAATTCTAATAGCCTTTTTGTGATTATATGTATTACTTGTCTGGTAGAAATTGCATTGCTTTTCATGTTAGAAATCATGCTTAGGCTATGTACCTGCTTATGGTTGTTATACTCAGTCATAGAAATTCTTGTATATGTTTACCTCAGTCTCTGTTATTTCCCTGCTGATACATTATAGCATTCAGTTTTGGGATGTTTCCCTTCTTTATTGAGGGCTATGAGACTAGAGAGGTTCATGACTGAGTGAGGCTGAGGTCTTGTTTGTAAGGTATTGTTAGCACGTGAGTTGTCCATGCGGCACGTGAGTTGTCCGTGCGGATCCTGATATGATATGGTAGCACGTGAGTTGTCTGTGCAGATCCTGATATGATATGGTAGCATGTGAGTTGTCTGTGCGGATCCTTGATATGATATTATAGCACGTGAGTTTTCTGTGCAGATTATAGCGCTTGGACTGTAGGAGCCTCTCTGGAGTCTGTACACCCCCAGTGAGCGCAGGTATTGAGAGCTTGAGTGACAGTACCCTGTGAGGTTGCATCTGTCTCCTTTGTTGATGCATTTAGCTGATTCATGCTACTGTTTGAACTTCCGGAGACTTATTATATTTGGCTTCACTTGAACTTGGTAAATATGTAGCTGATTTGACCCATGTTACCGGCATTTACTCATGTCTACTCTTAGCTTTTTGAAAATTATCAAAATGAACTGTACTGTGTAGCTCGTCACTGCTTCTCAGTTCCTTATTTATTTCTGTTACTTGCTGAGTTGGTTGTACTCATGCTACACCCTGCACTTCATGTGCAGATCCAGGTGTGTTTGATCACAGAGATCGTTGAGTTCGGGCGCGATCGAGTACCAGAGACGACGAGGTAGCTGCCGACGTCCGCATGAACTTGTCTCTTCTTCTATGTTTTCTTTGTGTCCTGTATTGTTACTTAGACTCTAGTTGTATTAGTTTGGTTATCTAGATGCTCATGACTTGGTGACACCCCGACGTTAGGGGCTAGTTTTTCCGCATTTTGATTCTACTTTTAGTTCAACTTTGGTTTTTATGAAAATTTCTGATATTGAAAGGTTTTAAATTACTTGTATACTGAACTATTGAAGTATTTTGGGAAAGTCGGCTTGACTAGTACCATCGATAGGCGCCATCACGACATGTTAGGTTTTGGGTCGTGACACCAGGATAATTGACCCAAGGTCTTGAAACTTCTTCTCTTGGTGATGACTTGTGAGTCAAGCCTCACGTCCATGTCCGATTCCCCTTCTGAACTTGCAATCTAAGTATTCTTTCTTAGTCCTACTCAATTTGAATCCTTTAGACTCAAGGTTTTGTCTCCAAACCGCCAATCTCTCGTTAACGCCGCTCGCGTTTCCTCAATCAAAACTATATTATCAACGAATAACATATACCATTACACCTCATCTTCTATATGGTGTGTCAGTGCGTCCATCGCCAGAGAAAATAAGAATGAGCTCAATGCAGATCTTTGGTGTGACCCCATAACAACCGAAAAATGCTCAAAGTCACCTCCCACTGTTCTAACCCGAGTTTTAGCTCTTAATCACCCTAATACATGCTACAAGAATACCTTTCACTTCCAGACATCTCCAAAGAACCTTCCTAGAGAATTTGTCATACGCTTTCTCTAGGTCAGTAAACACCATGTGCAAATCCTTCTTCCTATCCTTGTACTGTTCCACCACCCTCCTAATAAAATGGATAACTTCCTTAGTTAAACGACCAGACATGAACCCGAGCTTATTCTCGGATATAGACACCAACCTCCTCACCTCACTTTCACCACGCTCTCCCAAACTTTCATGGTATGACTTAGTAACTTGATATCCCTATAGTTGTTACAATTCAAGATATCACCTTTGTTCTATTAGAGCGGTATCATCGTACTCCACCTACACTCATCTGATATCTTCTTCGTCCTAAAAATAACATTAAACAACCCAGTTAGACACCCCAAGACTGCTCTACACACATACCTCCAAAATTCCACCGAAATTTCGTCTGGCCAGTCACTCTATCCCTGCTCATCTTACAAATAGCCTCCACGACCTCCTTAACCTTAATGCGCCTACAATACCTAACATTTCGGTAACTCTTGGAGTGTCCCAATTCACCAAGCACAATGTCTTTTTCTCCCTCTTCATTCAAAATTTTATGAAAGTAAGTCATCATCTCTGCTTAATATGAGGCTCTTCCATCAAAACTCTGCATGCCTCGTCTTTGATGCACCTCAATTGGTCCAGATCACGAGCCTTCCTCTATCTCATCTTGACCAGCTGGAATAACTTCTTGTCCCCGCCTTTTTCACCCTAGTTCTTCATACAGATGACTAAACGCTGCGGTCTTAGCCTCCTTGACCGCTAAATTTGTTTCCTTCCTAGCTTTCTTATACCTTTCTCTATTCTCTCTTCTCTCTTCCTCGTCTGTGCTCCCCACTAACTTCAGGTATGCCATTTTTTATTTTAATATATTTTTAATTAATATATTTATTTTATTAATTTATAAAATATTAAAAATAAATAAACATGAGGCTTACGCCCCGCACCTTAGGGATTTCGTCTTGCCTCGTGATAAATAAAACATCTCGCCCCTTGCCCACGCCTTTGAAAACACGATAGGCAGTATGATTATTATTAGAGTTTCATGTCCTCGTAATAACAAAAGAAAAGAAGATATTGAGAGTTTGTAGTCAAACTTTTCCAAAAGGAGGACAAATCTTCTTGTACTTTATAGCTTATAGGAGTAAACTGTTATTCTATCAGTGTAAGAACACTTTTTATTTCCAAAGATTAAAACAATACCTCAAAACGTGCAAAATGAGCATTTTTAGAGTCAACAGCCAGACGATAAACTATTTCGTAAGGGAAAGTCAACCGTAAACTAGTCAATTGCTAAAAAGTTTAAGCAATTTAGTCAAACTGAAATATAATCTGTTTTAACATGACACATCACGATGTTGGGTTACGTATCCATCTATTTTTTTAATTTCATTGCTATTTCATAATTGATCTAAATCCTGGTAGTTTCTTTCCCTTGTTTAATTTTTTAACCATCCATAACACATAGTCCGACTAACTCGAATTGGCATTTGATTATGTGGATTTTTAGCTATTGGAAAATTGTTATTGGGTTGGGTCCACCCATAAGAGGTGCTAATTAATACCTTAATCTTGTTTTAAATTGCTCTAATATAATAAAATAACACAGTACAAAGAGAATAAAATAAGAATAATTGAAGAAGAAACAAGCCTTGGCTTCGGATTGATCCCATCGGAACTAAGAACAATTTGCAAATTTGAATAACAGTAATATATAGCCTTTTTTAGAATGAGAGAAGAATATAATCCTTTTTCATACAAATATTTAGTATCCTTTAATGAGTATAAATTTCTCTATTTAGCTTTAAATTTGAGAAGACAAGATCCTCAAATCATGCCCTCCTTAAAGATAAATAAAAACACCTCTTGATGGCTGCATAACGTTTGAGAATAAATGTTATGATTGTTTGTAACAGCTGCTCTTTTAATGCTGCCTTTTTCAACCGGTACCAAGTTTTAAATTTTCTTCCCCGATCTTGATGCCTTAGGAATTTATGCAATACCGGACACATGACTGTACCCGGTATCAACCATATGTTGACTCGTCCCCTACTTGTTTTCACTACCACATGTCTACTCGAGATGCGTACACCTGTAATCTATAAATATTACCAATATAGATAGCCCCCTACTTTCCTGTGACTCAGCTTGATGTGACCAGGAAGTAGAGTTTTCTTGGGGAGAAATTTATTGAACGATTTCACACTTGAAAGGACCCACGTCTCTTTGCATTTAATGAGACGAAAACGTGTTTCCTCGTGATTTGACGAACAACTTCGCCAGTTAACTAGGTAATGATGGCTTTATATTGAACCGCCTATAAACTTCCTCCCTTTCCTCCAATTCCATCTTTCACTTTTACACACTTCTTCATCGAGTCTACTTAAAACTTCTCTGAAACTCCCTTTTTCTCAGCAAAACCTTAAAATTCGAATTCCACATTTCCTTAATCACTATGTCTTCTGCTATTTCTTTCCCGGGTAACTCCTTTTCTGCCACTAAACAACACAGCCTTAATTTGACTTTATCCCTACTCTCATCTACCGATGCTGGGACTTGCATCGGCGACAGACCATCCAAGAAAAATAAATCTAATAAACCTAACACTAGACCTCCCACAATAAATACAATCATCCCTTCTCAATGGTCTTTCAAAACGGATCTCCATATCCAAAAAGAATCCTCTGACCCTGACAACGATAAATTCAAAGTCATCGGTGAATATCCTTTCTCTATTCACCCGGCAAGTATTCCCATTGCAAAGGAGGATTGTGACTGGAAGAATATCGAGGTTTTAGCTCCCCTTAAAGTGGAGAGGGTAACTTTCAGCAAATCAGGGTATGTTTTTTTTTTTTATATGCATACCCTTTCGCTCTTAGACTTGGCAAATAAATAGATCCAATTATCTTAGAACTTTTCGGAACTACCAAGTCTGCTTGGCTCAAGTGGAACCGGCGATATGGAGTACGGTAGCTTGCCTTCGTCACTTGTGTGCCCGAACTTAGGAAAACCTCATCATTGCACATCTAATCCTCCGTTATGATCCCAAGATCTTTCGAGGAGGCGTGATCAAACTCAGTAAACGTGGTAATAATGCGATCATCACCAGTGTGGATGATGACAATGGCGGTGGCTGGATTGAGAGATTTGTTGTTGTTTCTCCCCGAGATATTTTACCGGCATCAACATCCCCTATCCCTAAAGTTTGGAACTGCACCTGTAAATCAAGTATCTCTTATGTGTTATTTTGAAAGTTCTTTCCCTCTCTCCTAAACTTTCCTTCTTTTTATTTTACCCACTCTCTAGGTCCCCCAGTAGTAGAGGACCTAACCCAATGGGTTTAAAAATATTTAGATACTTCCACACTAGACCTCCACATGTGGAAGGAAATTTCAATAAAGAAGAACTAGAAGGCAGAGACATAGTGAGAAAAGCTCCATATTTCCCTTCTTGACATTTACCTCCATATAATAATAAATTGCTAATATTTCATATTAATAAAGGGTCTTCCATTTTCCCAATCATCGAGGTTTCGCAAGACCCGAAGGTCAACAACGGCTTCAAGAGGTCCTTGATCATATAAGAGCTCGTGATGCAAATCTTGCTTCCAGTGAAGGTGCATCTTCCATCAGTCCCCATCCCAAGGGGGAAGAAACCAAAAAGAAAATATCCCCTCTATGGCTGAGGCTAAAAAGAAGCCCCCGATCACATAGGAGATCCTAGAAGGATCGTCCATAATGGTCCTTGATGAAGATGAAAATGAGAACGACATTGGAATGTTTTCTTTCAGAGGAGAAGAAGAAAAACACTAGCATCCCAACCTGAGGACGTGGAGGGATCTTTCAAGAGTATGAATTGGCTAAAATGGTCGATTCCCATTTTTGGGCTACGATTGTTGCCTCTAGTTAGAAGGGTTCTGCTTCTGATTCTCCCTCATCTTCTGCTCCATCACCAGCTCATGTACTGGTCTCCATCGAGCAAGATCATGGTGTTTGTTCCCCCCATCACCCAATCAAGGGAACATGAAGACTGTCTATCCGGCCTCCATCCGAGACCCTAATGGTAAATCCAATGTTACCTTTACTTTTTTGGATGAGTGAAACTTACTCTCCGACCAGTATGGGTAGCCAACTACTTGAAACCTCTGGCTACAGACAAGGATTGGAGAAAGATGGATTCTCTTTCTATTAACTGTTTAATCAATAACAACATACATCTTTCTGCTCAGGTATCATTCATCTTCCTTTCCTCTACTTTACACTTATTTTTCAACATCTTTGACACTTTAGATACAAATTTTCAGGCTAACCTTCTTGCCTCCAAGGGTTTGCAAAGGATGATACTTGATAAGGCGGCTCTTCAAGCGGAGCAAAACAAACTTGTTGAACGACTTCCAATCTTAGAGTCCAAACTTGCTCAAATGGGTGAACCTGAAGCCTGGCTGGAGCAATCAGAGCAAGAGAAAATAATGCATAGTCAAGAATCCACTCATCTAGATGCTGAGCTCACTAAGTTTAAGATTAAGTGGTCAGAGTTGCAGGATGCTGTTAATTTGGCGGTCGAGCATGAGTCTACTTCTATGAATAGAATCAACATCTTAGAGGCTAACTTACATTCCAAGATCGAGGAAGCTGCTGCGGCTGAGGAGAATATGGTAAAATGGAGGAAAGGTTCTGTAAGGTCATGGAACAAAACCGCGGACATGCTAGAACCAATACCAACATTTCTGGGGCCTACAACATCTTGAAGGTCGATAATGAGCGACTGCAGTTAAAATCCAAAAACTCCAAGCCAAACTCCGAGATCAAGAAGACTTTTTCTTGCTTGATAAAACTCATGATGTTTATCATATGAGGATGAAAACTCTGGGGGATGTCAAAAATGGCATTTAAAATATAGACGACTATATTACCGAAGCTCTTGCTTTGGAAAAAACTGTCATCGAGAATACTTTTGCTCGGCCCACTACTTCAAGATCTTTGGATACTTGATCAGAATCTTCAAAATATGAAGAGGAAGATGAAGGTGAAGAAGAAGGAGTTAAGTCAGAAGACGAGCATCCTTCAAGCCCAAAATATGCAGAAGAAGTTGCTCAACCCTCAACCTCTGCTAATAAAGCAAATTGAAAGGTTTTTTACAACTCTTGTAACTATGACTTTGTCCTCACTTTTGGGCCCGATATAAAATATCTTTGTTACTTAACCTCTCAGGGTTTTTAGTTAGAAAAATATATCTTTCTTATATATACTTTTCCATTGATAAAGTTCGGAAATTTTCTCATCAAATTAACTTCATTACCAGGTATTCATACTTCTAGTTTTTAACCTTTAATTAGAAAGGTTTCATAAAAGAGGCCCCTTATGTTTACGATAAAAAAGGACATCTCCTGTTCATTAAGGCACTTGCATATGAGGTTCAAACAACATTTAAATAAAAGAAAAACCATGTTATCTGGACAAGAAATAATATATAAAAATAAAAGGACTTACATTTACTCCTTCTATTTTCAAAAGTACATTTACATAATCCAGAAAATTTATACATTCACAAAGTAAATTAACTACCAATATATGTATCTAATTCGTACTTCTTATTTCTATGAGGCTGGATATCCATTCCCCGGTCCTAAGTCGAGGTCTTTCGTAATTATTAAAAATTTAAGTTTAAGATATATTTCCCGGTTTCAGCAATCCTTGTATCACTCTGTTTTTGGATTCTTCATTTTCTTTTGAGGCTAGCACTGGCACTTTTAGCGCTCTGATAGGAGTAGATCTCCCCAGTGTTCGAATGCAAAGTATGAAATTTGAACACTGGATTTCTTTCACCATGCATAATTCTCATTCGGAGTACGCTTTACATTGCCACCTCATCAAAACCTATCCAAAAATATCTATTTGGGACACAACCTAGACGGAGAAAAAAAGAGTCCAGCGTGTACTTTCAATATAATCAACAGTATTCAACAGTAGTACCTTTCCATCCTATGCTTTTGTTTCATCATTCCCACATAATCCAGATTTCGATGTTCTTCAAGCAAATCCAGCTTAATCAACATCGCTTCCTCATTTTCCTGCTCGTTTTCCTGGGAGAACCTCATGGTTGGTTCGCCTATCTCCACCAAAATCAGAGTATTTTCACCATACACAAGGGAGAAAAGTGTTTCTGTAGTGCTTGATTTTTCCATGGTTAGATACACCCATAATACTCCAGGTAACTCCTCCGGCTACCTACCTTTTGCAACCTCTAACTTCTTGTTGAGGTTTTAAATTATCACCTTGTTCGTTGACTCTACTGGACCATTAACACTTGGATGATTCGGAGATGATGTGATCCTTTTAATCTTCAATCGCTCTAAGAATTTTGTAACTTTGGAGCATATGAATTGTGGCTCGTTGTCATAAGAAATATCTTTTGGTACTCCAGATCGACAAATAATATAATCCCAAATGGAATATATCGCCTCTTGTTATCCAACCTTTTTCAAAGCACCTGATTCAACCTATTTTGTAAAATAATCAGTCAAAACAAAAAGAAATTTTACTTGTCCGAGTCCCTGAGGCAAAGGACCAATTATATTCATCCCCCATTTCATAAACGTCCACGGTCATACCATTGATTGTAAAAGTTATGCCAACTGATCTACCAATTGAGCATAACATCGACATTTATCACATTTTTGCACAACACCTTAGCATCTTGCTCCATTCAGGGCCAATAGTAACCAACTCTCTTTAATTTGAGCACCAAAGAATTCGCCCTGGAGTGATTGCCACAAACTCCTACATAAACTTCCTTCATCACATAATTAGCTTCCGCTGGTCCTAAGCATCGAGCCAACGGACCCTGAAAAGACCTCACCATGCCTTAAATATTCTATAAATTTGTTTCTCCAATACCATACTAGATTTGTTAAATTAACTTCACAATAACCATCTACATCTAGAATTGATTCCAACAACTGCACAACTTCATCAAAATCAATTCCTTTCATCTCAATTGAAGAGCCCGAGTTAGCCACGCATCAGCCTCCACGTTTTTCTCCCTTGTAATATGGATAACTGACCATTCCCTTAACCGGAAAAGCAAAACTTGGACTTCATTCAAATACTGCTGCATACGCTCCTCATTGGCATAAAAATTTCATATATCTGATTAACCACCAGCTAGGAATCACATTAATTTAATTAGCTCGGAGATTACTTTAATTACCTCGGAGATTAGTCCTCGAGCTAATTTAATTCATGCAACCACAATCTTATACCCGACTTCATTGTTAATTAACGGAACAGTTCGAATGGCCTGCCTCAGGATTCTCCTGAATGAGTAATTAATAGTATCACAAGACCATCCCCTTTAATGTTGGACGCGCTATCCGTAAACAAGTTCGGAACACCGAAAATGGTACCTGATATCAAAATTGCTTCTTTTACAGCTAAAATCCTCATCCCCAAACTAAAAGCAGCCACAAAGTCGGCCAAAACTTGTGAATTGATCGTAGCCCGCATTTTATATTCAAAATCAAATTCACTAATTTCGAATGCTCATTTAGCCATCGACCCAATAACTCAAGCTTATGAAGGACGTTCCTCAGGGAAAAAGTCATCACAACGGCTATATGATGATATTAAAAGTAGGGTCCAACCTTTCGAGAGTCGACTACGAGAGCTGGAGCCAACTTTTCCAGGTATGGATATTGTTTTCCACACCTCGCAACATTTTACTAACAAAATATATAGAAAATTGCGTACCTTTCTCTTCCTAGACTAGAACTGCACTTACCACTGCTTCTGACACCACCAAATATACTAACAACTGCTCCCCGTCCTTTGGTTAAACATTTAAACAGGACTGGACAAGTACTTCTTCAAGTCTTGTAATTCTTGTTAGCACTCCAGTGTCCATGAGAAGTCATTCTTATTTTTTAATAGCAAAAGAACCTGATGACACTTCTCCGAATATCTTGATATAAATCTTCTAAGGGCCGCTAACCTGTCGGTCTTGCATCTCCTTTACACTTTTTAGATGTTCAGGAATATATTCTACAGTTTTGATCTTATTAGGATTTACTTCAATTCCTCTTTGTGAAACCAAGAATCCAAGAAATTTCCCGGATCCAACTCCAAAAGTACGTTCTTCCGGATTAAGCTTTATGTCGAACTTCCTTAAGATGTCAAAATATTTCTTGAAGATGAGTCAAATGATCCCCTGCACTAAGAGACTTAACAACCAAGTCATCAATATAAACTTTTATTATTTTACCAATTTGATGTTCAAACATCTTATTAACGAGCCTCTGATAGGTGTTCCGGCGTTTTTGAGTACAAAAGGCATCACATTGTAACAGTACGTACCAAAATTTATAATAAATGATATTTTCTCTTGATCCTCTAGGTGCATTCTAATTTGATTATATCCGGAATATGCATCAAAGAAACTCATCAGCTCATGCTCATCGATGGCATCGACCATTTGATCGATGCTCGGCAACGGGAAAGAGTACTTAGGGAAAGCCTTATTCAAATCCTTAAAATCAATACATATTTTGAATTTAATATTACTTTTTGGTACTACTACTACATTAGATAACCAATCAATATACTTAACTTCACATTGAACCTATATTAAACAACATGCTTACCTTATATTTCACAAACTTATTTCTGACCTCGGCTATCAGTAGTTTTTTTATATTTCACTGGAGGAAAATTAGGGTCCAAGCTTAGCTTGTGAACAACTACTTCAAGTGGGATACCTTTCATATCTAAGTGAGACCACAAAAAACAGTCAATGTTAGCCTTAAAAGATTTAATAACCTCAAGCTTAAGTTCGGGGCTCAACCTTGTTCCCGACTAAACCTTTCTTTTTGGGAACTCTGTGAACAAAGTGACTTGTTGAAGCTATTTTGCGGTCGAATTTGTTGCATTCATTTCTTCTGGTACCTGGAAAGACTTGGGTACCTGGAAAATATCTGGTATCTCCTCCTCACTATTGTCTTTTTTGGTACTTCCACAGGGACTAAAATAGAAGTTGACACCGGTTCCAGTAATTGCTATTTATTGATTCCTGCAATCTTACTACTAGAAAAAGTAACGACATTCATTTACCTTGCATTGGGTTAATCACATCTAATCTACATAATCCCATCCGGTGCTGGGAGCTTTAGCAGCATATGATATGTTGATGACACATCCTTCATTTTATGGATCCATGGTCTACCGAGAATCACGTTATATCCCATATCAGTATCCACACTTTCAAATAATGTAGATTTCGTCACCTCTACGACATACATAGGTAATACGACTTCTCCTCGGGTTTTCACGCTTGTTAAGTTGAACCTAACAAAAAGCTTTGTTGTCGGAATTACGTTTCCAGTCAGCTTTTCTTGTTTTAGGACTCTCAATTGAATAATAGTGGCTGAACTACCTGGATTAACCAACGCACGCTTGATTTTAAAATCAAAATCATTTAAAGATATTACCAAAGTATCATTCTGCTGTAAAATAAGGCCATCAACATCTTCCTCGGTGAAGGCGATTTCGTCACTTTCTGGTGCTTTCCTGATTCTCTTGCCGAGTGACTGAAATCTTTGTCTTCTTTGCAGCCGAAAATTTCACCCCATTCACTTCAACCTCTCTAAAATTCATGTTTATTGTAAGACGGGGAGACCCTGTTGGATTTGCCAATTCTGTTATATCACGACCCTTACCGCAATTACTCTTAAATCGGTCACTTAAGAACTCTCTAAGATGACCATTTTCAATAACATCACTACCTCTTTACGAAGATGTCGGCAGTCCCAGTCCTATGACCATGTGTACCATGGAACTCACACCACAAATTAGGATCCCTCTAAGTGGGTTCTGATCAAATTAGTTTTGAGAACCTTTCTTCCTTTATGTTCCTCATGTATGAAACCAACTCCACCAAGATAATATTAAAATTGTAATCCGATAACCAGGGATATTTTGAATCCTGGGACCCCGATGGCTCTTTATCTTGCAATGATCTGCTACTTCGCCCATGATCAATCCTCATGTCCACTTCGGGTCTTTCTAACGACTGAAAACCTCTAAATCCATGCTGACCTGACCGAGTATCATACCTTTCGTTTGACATATACGGTTGAAAATGACTCTTGGATGGTCTCAGGTCCGCATCAAAATCACTGTTGAACTTTTCTAGATTTCAATCATGATTTCGACCCTTGAAAGACACTGAAGAACGCAACTGGTCATCTTCAATCCTAAGTTTGGATACATATCAATCAGGACATCAGCTCATGTAGTTTCTTGAAATTCATATAAACTCTCCTTCAACTTCCTTGAGGCATCAGAGCTTAAGGGATGTAGACCCTTGGTAAACGCTTCTACTGCCCATTCATCTCGTACTGCTGGCAACAACATTTTCTCCTTTCGAAATCGGATCATGAACTCTCACAACAACTCTTAGTCTCCTCAAGTGATTCTAAATATATCAATTTTCCTAGCTTCAAATTTTCTTGCCTCAGTGTGAGCTTTGACGAAAGAATTTGCAAGCATTTCAAAAGAGTCAATTGACTGTTCATGTAAAAGTGAATACCATGTTAAAGCCCTTTTGTTATGGTTTCGCCAAATTTCTTTAGCAAAACTGATTCGATCTCATGTGGAGCCAAATCGTTTCCCTATAGAGCTGTGGTATAGGTTGTGATGTGTTCTTGTGGATCCGATGTCTGATCGTATTTTGGAATATACGGCATCTTGAATCTCTTAGGATCAACTCTGGAGCCGCACTAGGTTTTAACATCAAATGAATATACTTCTTTGAATCTGGGTCCTTCAGGACTAGAGGTGCCCCCGGGATATGATCTATTCGAGCGTGAAATTCCTTAGCATTGTGTCACGACCCAGAAGCCAATTAGTCGTGATGGCACCTAACACAACCCGCTAGGTAAGCCAATTCAATAATAATCTAATTTCAAATAAGATCTACTGAGATAAATAATGATATTATAATTGAACTTTAATGCAAAGAATATTCAAGGACTGGTAGTACAAATCATGAGCTTCTAAGATATAGGTTTTACAAAGATGGAATGAAATAAATACATCATCTGTTCGAAATGTACATAAATATATTTTTATAAATCTAAAGCTACCATGAATAAGAGGCATCTACAATACGAATGCAGGTTCTTCTTCAATGCCAGCTCCCCGCATACACAACAACATCAACTCCAAATCTGTACGCAAGGTGCAAAAGTATAGTATGAGTATAAACGACCCCATGTACTCAATAAGTAACAAAACTAACCTTAGGTTGAAAGCAGTGACGAGCTTGGACAACAGTCAGAGACCAACACCAATAGCCAAGAACAACTCGTAACAATATAATAAAATCAATACAATCAATACGATAAAATGTTCTGCTCGTCACAAATACAGAAAAATAGGCATGCTTTTCAGGTATAACAAAAAAACCCAAATTTTTCGCCGAAATCACCAAAATATGAGTAAATCAGAAAAAAATCGTGATTTTTCCCATAAACTTTTAACAATAGATAAGATATTTCATTCCGAGATAAGATGAGAAAAATAAATCTCTATGCCTACTTGTCAATGTGCGTATGAAGTCATGAATGTCTCAACCGTGTAGCATAAGAAAATGCATCTCTATGCCTGTATCTCAAGTATGCATGTCAAATGCCGTGTATCACAGTGATGAACTCATGTACTCATACTCTCAGAGTACTCAATCTCACTGTCTCGCACTCCTACTCATCACGCTCAATCACTCAGCATTGTACGGTACCTGCGCTCACTATTGGTTTGTCAGACTCCAGAGGGGCAGATCCTGCCCAAGTGCTAATATAACTTGTTGCAACACGCAGCCAGATCCTATCATGAATCAATAATACCTGCTGCGGCGTGTAATCTGGTCCCATCATGAATCAATAATACCTGCTGCAGTGCACAACCCGATCCCATCAAGAATCAATAACACCTGCTGCGACGCATAACCCAATCCCATCATGAACAAATAATACCTGCTACGATGTGCAACCCGATCCCATTATGAATTAATGAAACCCGTTGCGTCGTACAACCCGATCCCATCAACATCACTCACACTCCGGCCCTCAGGCCCCAACTCACTCATCTATCTCTTCAGTCTCACGGGCTCACAAATCTCATGTCAATCAGCCCAAATAGTGGTAATATGATGTGACACCAAATGATAACAGGGACTGAGATATGATATGCAAATAAATGAATATGACTGAGTATGTAATTGCAATTTAAGTAAATAATTCAACAACATAAATGACCTCAGTGGGTCCCAACAGAATAAGCATATAGCCTAAACATAGGTTCTAATGTGGATCACAACTCAATTACTCTAGCACGTGAAAATTTCATGGACAAAACAAGATTAGGTAACTACACAATATCACAGAATCAACTGAGTCATAATCCACACGGTGCATGCCCACACGCCCGTCACCTAGCATGTGCGTCACCTCAACACCAAGCACATAACACATATATTCAAGGGTTCATACCTTCAGCACCAACTTTAGAAGTTTTACTTACCCCGAACAAGCCGAACCCAGTACCGAGCAAGCCTAACAATACTCTAGAAACACCATCCGCGTGTACCGACCTCCAAATGGCTCGAAACTAGCCAAAAACAACTCAAGAACATCAACTAAATGCCAAAGGAAACAAACCTTATCGATAAAGGTCGAATCTTTAATCAAAAGCTTAAAGTCAACCAAAACGTCAAACCTGCGCTCGCACCTCAGAACCCGAAAAAACTCACAAAATTCGACAACCTATTCAATTACGAGTCCAACCATACTAATTCCACTCAAATCCGACTCTGATCGATACTCAAAACTTGAAAATTCACTTTATGAAATTTTAGACAAAAATCCCCAATTTATCTCTTGAAATCATCAATCAAATGCCAAAAATAAAGATAGATTCATGAAATATAATCTAAATGGAGTAGAGAACACTTACCCCAATCCATGTGGTGAAAATCGCCTCCATCCAAGCTCCATAGCCCCAAATATGATAAAATTACTCTAACCCTCGAAATGGGATTTAATAAAGTCTGCCCAGTTATTACACTTCGCGAATGTGGAAAACCCCTCACGTTCGCGTAGAACAAATCCCACCGGCTGAAATTCCTCTTACACGAACGCGACATCTCACTCGCGAACACGATGGTCAGTTATCTAGAGCTACACGATCGCGTTCCACATTTCGCGACCGCGAAGAACAAAAGTCTGACATACTCAGGTCCTCCTTCCTTCTACGCGAACGCGTCGCTAGACTCGCGAACGCGATGAACAATTGCCTCAACCTTCGTGAATGCATCTCTGGACTCGCGAATGTGATGAACAATTTTCTCTAGCCATCAAACAACTCTACGCGATCACGTTCCACTCTCCGCGATCGCGAACAAGGAAATTAGATGCCTAGAAATCAACTGTTCCCCTAAGACCAAATCGAACCCGAACAACAAAAAGATACCCAGTATAATCTCACAAGTGTGGAAAGGGTATTTTGACTTGTGCCGATAGAGAGGTTAATTCCGATGATAGACCTTCGGCTCAACCAAGCATAAGCACAACAATTTAGAACAAGGAGAAACCCATAAATTTCCTAAACTAGTATTTAGGGGTTAAATACTTCATTAGCAATCCCCACAAGAGAGGATTTCATTCTCAAAACACAAATACGAGACCTTTATTAAGGAAAGATCGTCGTTTGACAGTCAAATGCTTAATGTTAGGTAGCAGTAACAGGGATAGGCAAATCATTGTGAATGCTCTTTTATATTGCAGCAAGCATACAAATAATGATATCACTTTTCTTAATTTTATTTTTGAGTAATAGAAGTGACACGCTTGTAAAGTTCACATTTATCAAAACAAATAAAGAACAGAAACAGCCATTTCTTTTTTCTTATTCATGACCAACATTTAAGAATAAACTAATTAGCTTAATGCTCCGTCATATTTTTGAAGATAAAAAAGAGAACAACATGATGAATCCATTGTACAGTGGGGGGACATTCCAAAATGAGCCCTTATCATTTCCTATGAAAATGGGGTGCTTTGTAGATATATGGACAACAGATGTTTCTCTCTAATGTCAAAAGGACTACAAAAGCTACACAACAAAATAGGAAGAATAACAAAAGAATCAATAACGATGGATGTCAACTGGGCGGAGCTAGATAAGCGGAAGGGATTCATTCAAATTTCCTTTGCCATATGCAAGATTAATTTTTTTTTTTTTATGTATATATAGTAAATGTCGAACCTCCTTGCTAAACGTAACTAGTTGCAGCACTAATAGTCAAGTCCAATTCTGGCTTCAGATCTCCAGTGCTTGGCCTTTTCAAAACCATTGGCATAATTCTCAAAATCTTCAACAGTCTGGTCGATTTCTTGTTGAGTATTCATGACAAAAGGCCCTAATTGTGCAACTGGTTCACCCAATGGTTCACCACCTACTAAAATAAATCTTAGTGGCTTTGTGGATTTGTTGCATGCCTCAAGTCCATCACCAGAGACACTTAGAAGAAGTAAATGATGTGATGATGTGGGTGATGTTCTCGAGTCAAATATGCCCTCTCCTTCTAATACATACACAAATGAATTGTATGATTTTGGAATTGGTTGCTGCAAATGCGCTCCTGGCTTTAGAGTGAAATCCAAATACATTGTTGGAGTCCTTGTGTATATTGCTGATTTTTTTCCTAGTGCCTCCCCTGCAATTATTCTCACCGTTATCCCATCTTTTGTTGCTTCTGCTAGGTTCTCGCTTGATATCTCTTGGTACCTTGGCTCTATCCTGTCATGCACAAGTATGGTTTATGAGGGCGGAATAATTTTCATGAGTTCAATTTATGGTGTCATACACAAGTATGATTTGCTTAACGTACATTTTATTTTTGGAGGAGAGATTAATCCATAACTGTAAACCCTTTTGAGTTCCGTCAGCAGCAGGCATTTCAGAATGAACAATTCCTCTTCCAGCAGTCATCCACTGTAAATCACCAGCTTCAATGGTACCTTTATGTCCTTCAAAATCTTCATGCGTCACAGCACCCTAGTCTCAAAAAGAGAACATTAATTAATTTCAACTAGTATTATATATGAATAACTATAACTTAATACTACTAAAGTTGGATGATCGAATCCTATTAAGAATTAAACAATTTTCTCTATTAATTATTAGCGTCAAATCTTCTAGAAGAAGCATGAGTATTGCTCCACCACAAAAGTTGATGGAATGAATTTCAACAAATATTTGCACTACTAAATGCGTCACCTTTTAAACTTAAAGAAGTTAGAAAACTGTCATTCCTTTTAGAATAACATGTTAAAAAAAGCAAGAGTGTCTTGTAAAATAAAACAAATTGAGTAATATACACAGCATGAAACTTGCAGCTATTTAATCTTGATATTTACCTTTAATAAGAAATAATAGACTTATTTTATAGGATCAATATGTATTATATATTTTTATAATTATCGTAAACAAGTAGCATACGTTGCTTTCTTAGAAGTTAGACAATCACATCTGCTCAAATACTGCCTTCAAATAAATCATTAGTTTAGCCTTTGACAATCCACAACTACAAATGGATTGAATATAATGTTATATATATATATATACCTGCAACATGTAGGTGACGGTTTCAAAGCCTGTAAAATTCAAAAATTGCTAGATTAGCATAAAAGTGATGAGAATGGATCGAGTTTATATTAATTTGACGAATCATTAGAATGTGACCTCTATGTGGATGATCAGGAAATCCAGCAGGAGCAGAAACTGCAAAATTTTAAGGTATAACGTTAAATGTGTTGAAATTTAGTAAAAGTATATATCCGACCTAAGAAAAAACTTACCTGAGAATTCATCCAAAACAAGAAAAGGGTCGAAGTATCTCAACTCGAACCTGAGAAATTAGGATTTGATGATCATCTTCTTGTTTTTTTTTTTTTTTTAAAAGCAAACAAGAAATATATATATATATATATATATATTCCAGCTTTGGGGCCTAATTGTTTGTAGAAGAGAAAATATACCTTCCAATGCTTCTTCTAACAACAGCACCAAGTCCTTCATGCTGAGGTCGTGCTAGAAATTTCCTGACAACTGAACGTGGCGCCATTTCTACTGATAATAATACTAATTTTCTGCAAAAACTTGTCTGTAATTTGTATATATTTGAGAACGAAATGCACCAATTTATAGTACGAAGAATTTTGGGGGGGGGGGAGGGGGGGAGTTCGTTAATTGAGGAGATGATGGGGCCCACTGGGACCATTTTCCTTCTGACGTCACCCTTGCGTTTTCATGATGTCTCTGCCAATCTACTTCCCAAATCCCCCCATTCAATTCACACTGCCCCAGCGTTTACCTGTTCTCTCATTCATTTAATTTAGTTTCTTTCAGCTTTTTTTTTTTATTATTATTCAAATATTGCAACGTAATCTCTTTTACGTTAGCATTTACTTTTTTTTTTTTTTTTTTTTAAATATCCGCAGCATAATCAGAACTAGGCGCAGTCTCTTTTTATGGGTTCAAGTAGGGTGTTTATGGTTTGATTTAGTTCGATTTTTTAATAAAAAGAAATTAAATTATTAAGTCGATTTTCCTAATATTAGAATCAAATCACACTAATTAAATCGATTTTTTTAGGTTTGGTTTATATCATTTTTAGTCAGTTTTACGGTTATTTCAATTTTAATCAATTTTTTTCCTTAAATACGAGACATTTGCCAAGCACATATTTCTGACACAACACTATCCAAACAATTATTCTTTAAGAAAATTGTCTTTTACCAAAATATATTGATGTATAATTAAACTAAATAGTGATGAGTAATTAAGGACTTATTTAAAGATAAATTAATTTTAACATGAAATAGATTCTTGGACATTGCAAACTAAAACAACCATCAAATTAGAATGTAAAGGCAAAGAACTTGATTATTATAATGACAATAAACTAAACTATTAACTAAGAGTGCAAACGATTAAATATTTACTGAAAAATTTAAAAAATTTATACAAAAAATATACATATATGTGCGTGTGTGATAATAAAGTTTTAAATAAGTAATTCAATAGTCGGTTTGGTTCGATTTTTGTTAGTTATTTTTTGCTTAAACTAAAACGATACCAAATTTAGTCGGTTTTTGAAATTCAAAATCTTAACCAAATCAAACAAAATATTATCTATTTTTTTTTTCATATTGATTTGATTCGATTTTCGATTTGAATTCGATTCGGTTAGGCTCAATTATTCATGAACACCCTAGGTTCAAGTATTCAAGATTAACTCCTGGATCTATCTCTGTTGTAATAATAGGTTAGCTGTCAATTTATTAGGTTATTAATTATTAATATTTTATTATAGATATTTATTTATAGTTACCTTATAAATGGTTGAATAGTGTCTATACTAGAACTGAGACTCTCTTTATTTAATGCGTCACTTTCTTTAGAATAAACTATCAGAATTATAAAGAACATTTAATGGTTTAACCTCTAATTATCGTTTACAAAGTAACACGAGTATGACTCAGTAATATGAGAATGTATGAATGCCATGATAATTCGGTTGAAATTGGGAAAGGAAAATATGAATGGAGTTACATCGTTTCTAAACTGCTTGAAAACATGTCTTGTCAATATCTAAATCTGCGTTTACGGAGCTCTTCTGGGATTAAAGGATAAGAACAAGTCATAAGTTTGATTTAGGTATATGTTTATCCTAACGTTTTAGTCAGACAGTTTGTATACGGGTGAACTCGGGGTTGGCAGTTGGCAACCACCCCAAGTTCCTGGTGAGTCAAATGAGGTAAGGAGTATGAATGAATGTGATAGAAATCGAATTTGAGAACTCCTTGAATCGAGGCCGGAAGGGAAAGCTCGCCGCCGGGCCTGACAGGACAACACCCCCGAACCTGGAACGAGCTCTATGACCTCGGAAAGGAATACAAAAGGGTTGCACACGACTAACAGAGGACCGTGATATCCGCACCCATCGGATATCACAGCGTGAATCTCGCCCGATGTCGACAGTATATCAGTAACTAACGTACAAGAAGGATTTTTACCTTTTTTAGAATTGTACTATATGAGTGAAGCTCCCTCGGTAAATAAAGAGGAAGTTTTCTATTCAATAGACACACTCTAACACGCATATTAAGGCAATACAAATTTATTTCTCTGCTTTCTAGCTATTGAAATGTTATTATTTTAATCATAGTTCTTCATACATATTTGGCTTCGAATCGAGGGTCCGATCGAGGGCAAAACTATTGTTAAGCTTAAATTTGAGCCTGGACTCAACGTCACTACTGGTTTTGGTATTTATTTTATCTTTAATTTGTTTATCTAGCATTCTTAATTACTTGAGTTGAATCAATCCACATATCTTAAAACCGCATACAAATTTAATTGTTATCCATTTTAAAGGTAAACAGTATGGCGCCCACCATGGGGCTAAGGATAATAGTGGTGGTTTGATACAAATCTCCATGATACATTCTATTTTACACTTGTTCTTTAAGGTCTCAATTTCAAGTCAGTTTAAAAATGTCAATTTCTCGGTCTGCTCACCTGAACATTGAGGCTGAGTCTGACCATCATAGCAAAAACTACTGGAACCTAGTAATGAGGTGCCCCTGTTGATTCCAACAGATTCCTAGTTACAAATCCAGTCGATGCTAACACTCAGGTGGCCATCGATACCAACCTATCTACCGACCCCGAGAACAACGTTCGTGGAGGAGCCCGACCAACGGCTAGATGAGTGACCGAAGACGAAGGCAACTATGTCACTCTACGAATGATGTTGCAAAATCAAAGTCGCGCTCCCAGTAGAGTTGAGCCCAAACCATCCGAGGAAAACAACAAAATAATGAGCAGATCACCGGAAGGCCGGGTGAGATTGAACCCAGTGTCATCCCTAAAGTAATAAAAATGCTTGAAGCATTAATGAAACGGGTGGAACCATGTGAAAAGAAAATTAGGCAAACGACAAGAAGGTGGAGACATATAATTCCCGGGTCGATCAAATCTCAGGAGCGCCCCCGACATTGAATGGCCTGGACGCCAAGAAATTTGTCCAAAATCCTTTTCCACCGAGCACGGAACCAAAGCCAATCCCGAAGAGGTTTCGTATGCCCGAAATTCCAAAATACAATGGAACCACAGATCCAAATGAGCATGTTACCTCCACAACATGCGCCATCAAAGGTAAAGACTTGGAAGACGACAAAATCGAGTTAGTGTTATTAAAGAAGTTCGGGGAAACTCTGTCAAAAAAAGAAATGATATGGTTCCACAACTTGCCCCTAAAATTCATTGATTTGTTCGCTATTCTCGCAGATGCTTTTGTAAAGTCTCATGTCGGGGCCATCAAGGTCGAGACCAGAAAATCGAATCGTTTAAAGGTTAAGCAATGGGACAATGAGATGCTTAGGGAGTTCGTGTCAGGGTTTCAAATGGAACAGATGGACTTACCTCTGGTTGCGGACGATTGGGCCATTCACGCATTCACGAAAGGACTTAACCCCTGAAATTTCTTGGATTCGCAGCAGCTAAAATAAAATTTGATAGTATACCCGGCGATAACTTGGGCCGACGTCCACAACAGGTACCAGTCAAAATTTAGAGTCGAGGACGACCAACTGGAAGCGCCTCCTGGGTACGTTTATCCCATCAGAACCGATGCCAAGAAAGAGAGTCGTCGATCATGCATCAGGGACGTTCTGAGATCGGTATCAACTATACAGTATGGATTGAAGGGGAAACAGGCCCGAGTGTCACCCCACAAGGAACGAGAAGAGAAGAGACCGTGGGACCAATAGCCGAGGTCTGATGAGCAATAATGGTTTTGACAGGACGCTTGGGGAAGGTAAGCACCAAGATTATCAGATATAAATTCAACGTTGATGCAACCAGCATTGTATCGTCCAATGGGCGCATCAAAGAAACTAAGTGGCCTCGAACATTGCAATCTGATCCTACCCGGAAAGATCCTAACCTATTGTGTAATCATGGCACTCATGGCCACATGACCGAGGACTACTGATAATTGAGAGAAGAAGTTTCCCGGTTGTTTAATAACGGGCACCTCCGAGAGTTTCTGAGTGATCGAGCCAAAACCACTTTAGGAACAGGGACTCCAACAAACAGACCGAACAAGAAGAGCCCCAGCACTTCATCATCGTAATCATTGGAAGGGTCGATGTCCCCTAGGGCCCAATGATAAAGCGTATTAAGGTATCCATCACAAGGGAAAAACGCACCGAGATTACGTCCCGGACGGAACCAATTCGTTAGTTATATCCGTACTTATCAACAAATATCTAGTTAAACGTGTGTTGATTGATCCAGGCAGCTCGGCCAACATCATCAGATAGGCCGTAGAGCAGTTAGATTTACAAGATCAAATCGTTCTGGCGGTCCAGGTGTGGAACGAATTTAACATGGCATGCGAAACTACTAAAGGAGAAATAACCCTACCAGTAAATACCGCCAGGAATATTCAAGATACAAAATTCTACGTGATCGAAGGTAACATAAGGTATAACGCCTTATTTGGAAGGCCATGGGTTCATAACATGAGGGATGTACCCTCAACCTTACACCAGACACTGAAGTTCCCTATGCCGGGAGGAGTCAAGATGGTCTATGGAGAGCAGCCGGCCACAAAGGAAATATTCGTGATCGACAAAGTGATCCCGTTCCTGTGATCTCGACACAGAAGAACACAGAGCCAACCAGAAAGGAAGAAATCAAGTAGCAATTACTGATACCAGTCCCGACCGAACTAGAAGGGCGAGGAGTAGACGAGAAGGAGGATTACGGAGTTCCTAGGTCATTCAAAGCTCATGATGATTTCAATTCCACCAAGTCCATGGTCGAGAAACTGGAGCAAGTCATATTGATCGAACACCTACCTGATCGGAAGGTATACCTGGCCATAGGTTTAACTCTCGAGCTCAGGAAAAAACTCATTAAATTTCTTATAGATAACATAGCTTGTTTCGCTTGGTCTCATCTTGACATGATAGGGATCCCGCCAGAGGTAACTACTCATAAGATGAGTTTGGATCCGAAGTTCCACCCGGTGAAACAGAAGAGGATACCTCAATCCAAAGTCAAGCATGCATTCATCAAGGATTAGTTATCTAAACTCCTTAAAATAGGATCCGTTTGAGAAGTTAAATACCCGGACTGGTTAGCTAACGTAGTGTTAGTACCTAAAAAGAAAATAATCTTAGAATGTGTGTGGATTATATAGATTTGAACAAGGCATGACCTAAGGATTCTTTTACTTTGCTTAACATCGATCAGATGATCGAGACGACTGCCGGGCACAAGGTACTCAGTTTTCTCGATTCTTATTTCGGGTACAACCAGATTCAGATGGACCTGGGCGATTAAGAAAAGACTTCCTTTATCACTAAATTCGACACCTATTGTTTTAATGTAATGCCATTTGGATTAAAGAATGTCGGTGCCACCTATCAACGCCTAGTAAACCGGATGTTCGAATAACAAATAGGAAAATCAATAGAAGTTTATATTGATGATATGTTAGTCAAGTCCCTGCGAGCAGAGGGTCATTTGAAACATTTGCAGGAAACATTTGACATATTGAAGAATACAAAATGAAGTTGAACCCAGAAAAGTGCGCATTCGGGTTCGGATGCAGAAAATTCCTCGGGTTCATGGTGTCCAATCGAGGGATTGAGATCAATCCCGACAAAATCGAAGCTATAGAAGACATCACCTTGGTGGATAACGTCAAGGCCGTTCAGAGTCTAATCGGGCGTATAGCCGCCCTAGGTCGGTTCATATAGGTTCTCGATAAAAGCCAACGCTTCTTCTGACTATTGAAGAACAAGAATAACTTTTCATGGATCCAGGAATACCAACATTCTTTAGAAGAACTCAAATGGTACCTTTCGAGTCCGCCCTTGCTCCACACCCCGAAGGCGGATGAGCAACAATACCTTTACTTGGCGGTGTCCGAGGTGGAAGTATGTGGAGTCTTAGTCCTGGAAGAGGAAGGTATGCAATTTCCTATATACTATGTTAGTAGAACTCTAGGCGTGGTCGAAACAAGGTACCCTCACCCCGAAAAATTGGTGCTCGCTCTGCTAAACGCCTCCCAAAAATTAAAATCGTACTTCTAATGTCGCCCCATATGTGTCGTAACATCTTAGCCACTAAGGAACATCATGCAAAAACCTGAGCTCTTAGGCCAATTGGACAAACGGGACGTCGAAATCAGCAGGTACAATATCTAGTATCGTCCCCGAACCGCCATCAAATCTCAAATTTTGGAGGACTTCATGGCCGAATTTACGCCGACCTTAATACCCGAGGTTGAAAAGGTATTATTGTTAACCTTGGGGGTTGACTTGGGAATTTTGACCCTTTTTATGGATGGTGCCTCAAATGCAAAGGGGTCCGGACTTGGCATCATGTTGAAATCATCTACGGTGAGTGTAATTAGGCAATCTATTAGAACTATGAAATTGACCGAGTATGAGGCCAAGTATGAGGCCATGATTGCAGGTCTTGAATTGGCTAAAAGCCTTGGGACCGAGGTGATGGAATCCAAGTACGACTCCCTCCTTGTGGTAAATCAAGTCAATGGAATGTTCTAAATAAAAGAGGAACAGATGCGAAGGTACTTATACAAATTACAAGTAACGCTGCATCAATTCAGGGAATGGACCCTACAACACGTTCCCCAAGATCAGAACACTAAGGCCGATGCTCTGGCTAAATTGGGGTCGTCAGTCGATATCGATGAGTTCAGCTCAGGGACAATAGTACAATACATGAAATCAGTGATAGAAGAAGGCCACGCCAAAGTAAACTCCGCGAGTTTAACTTGGGATTGGAGGAACAAGTACAAAGATTACATGAAGACTGGAAAATTTCCATCGGATCCCAAAGAATTGAGAGCTCTGTGTACCAAGGCTTCCAGATTTAGCTTGGTCAAAGGGACATTGTTTAGGAGAACGTTTGACGGTCTACTATACAGGTGCTTGGGGCTGGAAGGTACCGAATACGACTTGAGAGAAATTCAGAAAGGCACTTGCGGGAACCATTTGGGGGCGGAATCTTTGGTTCGAAAATTAATCAGGGTCGGCTATGACTGGACCAAAGTGGAGAAGGATGTGACAGAATTCGTACAAAAATGAGAAGACTTCCAAAGACACGCATTGATGATCCATCAACTGAGAGAGTTACTCCTCTTGGTCTTTTCCCTGTGGCCATTTATGAAATGGGGGAGGGACATCGTCGGTACCCTGCAGTGAGCACTCGGTAAGGCTCAATTCATACTATTCATGGCTGATTATTTTTCCAAAAGGGTCAACGCGCATGCGTTCGAGAAAGTCAGGGAAAAAGAAGTCATTGACTTCATTTAGGACCGTAATATGTCGATTCGGGATACCGGTCGAGATCATGTGCGATAATGAGAGACAGTCAGCACCAGGGTAAATAAATTCTTTGAATATCACAAGATTAAGAAGATATTATCAACACCTTACCACCCTAGTGGGAATGAATATGCGAAAAATGGAAGGAAATCATACCCGAAGTCCTGTAGGCATACCGTACGACCTCGAAGTCTAGTACTGGGGCCACCCCGTTTTCATTAGTCTATGGGGTTGATGCCCTAATATCAATCAAAGTAGGAGAATCGAGCTTCGGGTTCCAATATTCGACAAAAGGGTCAAACGGCGAGGCCATGATCACGAGCCTAGAGCTATTGGATGAAGGTGGGAGGCTGCCCAAGTCTGGTTGGATGTCCAGAAACAGCGAATAGAAAGATACTACAATCGAAGAGCCAACCTCGGACACTTTAAGATCGGGGACTTGGTGTTGAGAAAGGTAACATTGCATGCCCGGAGCCCAAACGAGGGGAAGGTAGGACCAAATTGGGAAGGACCATGTCGAATCATTGGAATTACCGGCAAAGGCTCGTACAAACTCGAAGCAGGAAGCGGTGTGTAGTTACCGAACAACTGGAACATGGCACACTTAAAGCGGTACTACTACTAAGGTACAAACTTAGTTACATTTAAATCATGTCAAGAATCAGACTAACATTTATAGGTAAACGAACAAGGATAGATGTTGCTATTAGGTCTGAAAGCACGCGCTGCACTCTTTTTCCCTAGGGTTTTTCAACAGGGTTTTTAACGAGGCAACAATAAAAGGTGCTAACTTAGATTCGAAGGCCGGTCTCAAATCGGAGTCAATGGGCGTTCATTTCACATCAACAGTATCCAACCCCTCTCAAGCTCGAGACTCGAATACTGGAGGCCATTACCCTTAGATTAAGGCTGTTTTTAGATTAAGGCCGTTTTTAGCAATGAAAAATGAAAACCTTGTATGCTAGAAGATAAGGCTCAGCGGTTAGGATTCATTGTAAGGTCCAAAATGGTCGTGTGAATCGTGCCCACACAGTCCACTTTAGCCATAAAAGATTTTACGCGTTTTCGATCATGTACTTTACACACAAATATTAAAAGAAGTTCCGCCTTTCTATTACACATTTTATTGCCTCTTAAATTCTGGATTCTAAGAGCCAATAGGCTACCCTTATTCGGGGACTATCGATCCCAAGGGCTACCCCTATTCGGGAACTATCGAGCCCAAGGACTACCCTTACTCGGGGACTGTCGTCCGAAAAAAGTTCGGACAACTCGGGCTACTAAATCCCGGAGGCACCAAACCTATTAGGCGATGCTTTAATACAAAAGGCTACACCCCCTTAGAAAGTAAGGCCTTTATAAAAACTTGAAACCTGCTAAAAGGTTATCCTCGGCAAAAGCATCGTCTAAAATCACTTAAGCATCTTGAAAAAACTTCCGGTCACACCGAGTTTTCAAAGACTCGAGCAAACAAAGTTGTATCAAAGCTCCGTTCTCACCTCTGAAAATCGAACGCCACATAACTACATTTGATTCAATTCTAAGGCATTAGAGATATTACAAGAATATAAATTATGAAAAGATGCTAAAAAAGTAAAGACACGAAATTGCCAGAAAGGAAAAATTTTATACATAGTCCGGAATATACTTACAAAGGCCCAATAAAAACAGCCTTAAAATAAACAAAACATTAGACAAAAATTAAAAAATGGTACTAAGGCATCTACGCCTAGTCTTCACCAAGGCTCGAACTATACCTTTTTTTTTAAACCCAAGTCAGTAGGTTGTTTCCGAGAAATACACAATAGAAGTGATAAATTCATGGTCATTCCAGGTCCACACATGTTGAAGATAGTTGTTATAAAATTAATAGAACCTAAAATGAATGAAACACCAGACAGATGAAGACTAGAAATTGCTAAATCAAACGCTCCTCTAGAATGGCTGGTAATACCACTTAAGGGCGTATAGACCGTCCACCCAATGCCACTACCCACTTCTACTAAGGCTTGTCGCCAGAGCCGTCGAAGCCTTCGGATCCCTCAGATCCCTCTGAACCCTCGGAGCCTTCGGCACCTTCTGGCTCGTAAAGCTTCTTAACCTCGGCCTCAGACCTCTTGGCCTCCTCGATCTCAACCGATAGATCAATACCTCGAGTGTGGATCTCTTCGAGGGTCTCTCTTGGGGACAACCCCTTCATATACTCAGCATTTACCTTCAGGAGGGTCTTGCCTGCTTCCATATCGGCTTTTTATTAGGCCACCGTCTCTTTGGCATCAGCGAATGTTGTTTCCAAGTTGTAATTCACAACCTCATATTCTCTATGACCGTTCTCTTCTGGCAAGGGTCCACACTCGGAGCGAGGAATTGTTTCACTAGTATTAGGCTCGAAATCAGCCCACCAACTTCCGAAGACACATCTTCTTCGGGTTCTCAAAGTCACCCAACCCGAAAAAGTCTTCGAAAGTGGACATGCCCACGCCATCGAAGAAGGAGTAGAGAGCATCATATGCGCCGTGAACTCCTTCAGTTGACTTTTCCCTTCCTCCTTGGGCCTCTTCAAGCATGGACTCAGTGTAGGAGGGCGTCTCGATGATGTCTATCACACCGGGTGCCTCCTTCAAAATGGAAGCGACTTCTCGGGAGGTCTCAACCCCCGTCTCCATGTCGTCTTCTCTAGTCGGGAGGAGATCGGCCTCGTGGTTCTTTTCCTCAGTTGCCGCCTGCTCCCCCATAAGGGTCGGTCCGTGAGCGACAAAGATGCCATCTTTTTCAGACTCATCCCTAAGTTGGCGAGTAAGTCAGAGTCTGGCACCCGGTACTTGGTATTCTTCTTGGGCTTACGAGCCCTGGAAGTTGCCCTCTTTTTTGGCTTCGTCTCGGAACCCTGGGAGCCCATGGACTTTTTTTCCCTTTTCTTCTCCTCTCCCCCGGTAGCGCAGGGTTGTCCTGTAACGGAGGGATCAACTGATAAGGACTCATCCTTGTCCCCTTCTAGCGGCCTAAGTTTGGTGGTCTTAGTCAAACCTACAAAAGGAAAGAGAAAAGGTCAACGTCATGTGAGTTTGAGGCATAGTAATAACTATTTAGGGGAAAGACTTACCATGAGAATGTTCCTCCCATCTTCCCTTCGAAATATTGCGCCACGCGCGCTCAAAGTATGACATCTGCTTGCGGATGTCTTTAATCCACTCCTTGAGCTGGGGGGGCGTCTTGGGAACTCGGGCAACAGTTGCATGAGCACATACACTGATGATGAGAAAGGATTTAAAGGAAAATCGACACTTAAGGAAAGGCTACACTTACGAGATGCATTCCATTTCTCGGGGAATGACAGGAACTCGGGAGGAATCAAGTCTTCAGTTTTTACCCAAACAAAATGCCCCTGCTGACCTCGGTCCCGATCTTTGTCGATACTCGAAAGGGGAGCCTTGCTAGCTCGGCGAGCAAGCTTGATTAGTCCCCCTAGAAAAATTTGGGGACTGTACAGATGAAGCATATGGTCGAGTATAACCCGAGGAGACTCGGTGTTGTTCACGAAATGATGAAGGAGGATCACGATCCTCCAAAAAGGATAGGTGGATTTTCCCGAGGCACACCTCGTACCTCTTACAAAAGGCTAGGATCACCGGGTCTACCGGGACCATCATGAAGGGGTAACTGTAAACACTTAAATACCCCTCCATGTGGGTGGTAATGTCGTGCTTGGGCCCAATAAAAACCATGTCCTTGTCTTCCCATTTACAGTCCTCTCGGACTATGGGAAGGATATCTTAGTAATGGAGCATATGTATCTCCATGCTCATTCACCTCAATCTTATTTGAATGAGGCCTTCTCGACTTTGAAGTCGTCTGTGATTGAACAACCCCCGGGATAAATCTTTTCATGGGGATCTGGGGCCGCTTCGGTAGCAACCGTCTCGAGAGCAACCACCTCGGGAGCAGCCGTCCCGAGAGCAACCACCTCGGGAGCGGCCTCCTCCATACCTGTAGCCTAGTGGGAAGATAAAGAGGCATCCTGCTGAGGAGCTGATTTGGAAGTCTTAGCCATCGGGATTTGGAAAATAAGAAGATTGAAGGGAAGATATGAAGGTTTGAAGGAAAGGTATGAGGTTTGAAGGAAAAAGTATGAAGGTTTGAAGTTAGGATGAAGATCTGGGTAGAAATATAAGAACAATTATGAATATTTGAAGATCAAAGGTAATGAGATGTGGATTTGAAGGAGTTGATAGCCGCTAGATAATTTGAAGGTAAAAGCTAGGATCGGAAAGTGGAAGAAGAGCAAAAGTTTGAATCTTTTAGAAGAGAAAATGTAATCATTACGCAACGTTTCACATTCTGAGGCGACCAACCGATGATTGACACGTGTTCGTGTTCAGATACCACGGCGCGGATCTCGCCTGATATCGACAGTATATTATTAATTGACTTACAAAAGAATTTTTACCTTTTTAGAATTATACTAGGGGTAACACTCCACTGCTATATAAAGGGGAAGTTTTCTATTCAATAGACACACTGTAACACGCATATCAAGGTATTACAAACTTATTTCTCCGCTCTCTAGTTGTTGACATGTTATTATTTTAATCATAGTTCTTCAAACATATTTGGTTTCGAATCGAGGGTCCGATCGAGGGCAGAACTATTGTTAAGCTTAAATCCGAACCCCGACTCAATGCCACAATTGGTTTTGGTATTTATTTTATCTTTAATTCTTTATCTAAACATCCTTGATTACTTGTGTTGAATCAATCCACATATCTTTAAAACCGCGTACAATATTTAATTGTTACTCGTTTTAAGGGAAAACACGGTTACTTACTGGATTTGAATAATTTAAAAGTTCAGCAACTAAGAAATAGAAACGGGAAAATATAACTAATGTTCTAGGTAATGATGGCGTTAAATATTTTTACACTTTGGTTTGAAGTTGACATGTAACAATATATAACTCTTCATATTAAACTTGAGATAACTTATCATAATCGATTGAATTGCATTAATAATATAAAAAAATTTCAAATGATATGTATATATAACATATTTATTTGTCAGGACGTAGAGACTTGGATTGTGAAAAATATAAGTGGAGGAGAAAGCTTGTTTACATTGCGTATTTGCGTTCCTCCTTTTGTGGTCTACTTGACATTCCCTAACCCATCAAATTCATTTAAAAATAAGATAGGGAAAGGGAATGCATGGTGGAGAAACAAATGGTGGATTCTATCGTGCCGTCAATCAAACTCCTAAATTACCTATTTCCTCTTCCAACACGCCATTCATCTTTAACCCTTGCGGAGTCCTCTACTACTACTTCCCCTCTAATTGTTTCATTGTTTTCCATTATTATCATTTAATAAGTTGTATTATTTTACTTTTCCTATTATTTTTAAAAAAAAAGTATGGTTCGGCACAATGGAAGAATTGTCGCCGGATGATTAGTAGGTTAGGAGCTCTAATTGTGAAAATAATCTCTTGTAAAACTTCAAAATAAAATTGTGTATAATTAATCTAATATGGTGAGCACATAGCAATAGCTTGAGTTAATTCCTTAGATGGTTGCTCAACTTCTAAAAATAACCCACATTGTAGTTACTTTTGTTTTGCTTGACAACAAAATTACCCAACTATTAAAAAGCACCAAATTGGCATGCCATGTTCATATTAAAGTTTTATTTTTTAATAGTAAAACTCATTTAACTCATATTCCTAATTATATTCATTTAACCCAACCGATACGAAGATCTCACAACATCCTTCTTGATGAGACATATGTTTTGTTTTCACTTGTTTGATTAGTAGACTTCAAGAAATCTCACATTTCACGCGGCCATGTGGTTATAGCTGCAAGTACTAAAAATTTAGTATTCTTTGTCGTGCCAATGACGAAAAAATCAGGAGGATACAATCATAAAAAAGAAAGCTAAAACTATATATATACAGTCGAAATCGGGCATGATCGATTTCGTAGGCTCAAGAAGTTGCTTTGAGAATAGGGTCATAATGGACCGAACTCGAGCTCAAAGACATGAAGATCGAAGTGCTCTCTGAAGATCGAGATCGAGCGTGATCATTATTCACTGATTAATATACATTTGCTGCTCTATTTTCCCTACTGTAAGGATAATAAGCATAGAGGTTAGAGGGAATATGTTTAGCAAATATATGACAAAATGAATAC
>ML347733.1:0-19618 GCA_005239505.1 Nicotiana paniculata | reverse complement strand
GGGGGGGGGGGGGGGGGGGAGAATTAAGGGGTTGCTCACCCGATACTGAAGTTGGTCTCTGTTTCTGTGAATTACCACGATGATGAACATGGGTCGGGTCGGGTGGAGGTCTTTTCCTTGACCCACCACCCGAAAGTTCAGCAGAGGTGACAGAAGACATCGGCGGTGATAATGGAGTGGTGGAGGTGGCGATAGCGGCGGCGCGTGCGATACTTTGAGGAGTCTTTGGAGGTATCCTCATGATGAACAAAAGGTGTAAAACTCGGTAAATGCAGTGTTTGTATTCTTACACACTTTTCATTTCAACGTAATTTATAGCAAAATTTCTTACACAATTTTCACTTTCACTTACTAAGGTACTAAACTGCTTACCATAAATAAAATTCTGACACAATCTCTATCAAATTACTTTTTCCATCAGTAATTCATTATTTTAATATTCTTATTATATTATTATTCAAAAAACAGGATATCTCAAGATTACAGTCCTAAGAGCATAATCAAGATAATAACCTGCATCACCTTCGATATGGGATAAGTTATTGTTACGGATACAGTAAATATGTTCTAGATCCAATATCATATTTGATGATTTGAACATATTTTTGTGAACGTCATTTAATATAAAAATACGTGGCATTTGATATTCTTTTATTATAGTTATTATTAATTGCTTTATTATTTTAATAAGGTCCTTGATTAAATGTTGAGACATGTCATTGTGATGGAGATCATGATAATGAGAGTAAAGTCTCTTACAATTTAATCTAAATTTGTTCTTGATCATAGGACTATTAATTTGGACATTAGTAATCCGGTTAGATCAATATTTATGTGATCGTCTTTATGGGATAAAGATTAGTTGATCTCATTAACTAAATCACATAAATAGATGATGCATATGAAGATATGATCATTGAACGGACTCATTGGATAATTCCTAATTGTTAGAATTACCATAAAAGATATTCTCTTGAAGAATGTAATGTAAGAGTTTCCTTTGACCTGAGATCGTCATAGTAATTGACAAGTTATTTATTATGCTTTGATACTAGACAACTATGGCCTTAGGGCGATAGTCGAAAAGATATTGGGTATGATTGAATACTTGTAGAATTAGTGATTGATCAAGATAGAATCTGTCGACTCTTGGTAATGAGTTTAAGCTCCATGATGTCATGAATTATAAACGACCAAATGAAGATCTTGGTCAGGGCGATTGAATGGAAGAAGAAAAGAGTTTCTTCGGTCATTCAATGGTCGATTATATATGACATGAACACATAGATGGTCGCCTATTAGGATTTGACAGTTGAACCATATCTTAGGGTGATCCAGAGTTATAAGGACAGAAAGAATAACTACATTATTCTTCTACTGGTTCTTGAGAGTAAATTGTATACTTCATTCTATCCGGTCATTAAGGAGTATTGCTAGACGCCATCCTTGATTAGTATATTGATGTGATCAATTTACTACCGGCTTAGTATTGAATCTATGGGGTCGCACACTAACGAGTGTTATGATCTTTGCTAAAGGATTAATTACTTTATTGTTTAATAATTAAATTAGAGAATTTAATTATTCAAATAAATTAAAATATTAGTCCAAATGAAATATTATTATATTCTTTGCTAGCACATAGAATGTAATTAATATTGAGAATAAATTGATGTTTTCTATTTGGAATAGAAAATTAAATTATATTTCTTGGTTGAAATATATATTTGATATATATATTTAGTATTCATAATTATTATTTATTTACGTAATGTATATAAATGTTAATAGTCTTATTAAGTAAATCCAATTTGGCATTGGATTAAAAAGAGACGTCGGCAATGTGGACAATTAGGTGTGGAATTTGAATTCTTTTAATGGAAAAGTATTTAGTAGTACTTGAGAAAGTCCAAATAGGAATTGGACTTATGGAAAGTCCATGAAAATCCAATGGTCACGTTAATCATTGATTGGAATCTCAAATTTTCCATATAATGTTTCGTGAAATTTATTTTGGAATGAATTTCTATTCTAGGTAAATCATTACTTCAATCAAATAGAAAAAGGGTTTGTAGGTGATGTTATATAAAGGGTGATGGAGAAAATTTATCGTATAATTAATTCTTGAGAAGAAAAAACACTATGTGAAAGTGAGAGCGCAACACAAGCCAAGAGAGAAAATACAATTACAAGAAAAATATTTCTTGTTCTTCTAACATTGAGTTGAGATTTTTGTGAAAAATTTCAACTCAATATTTCGTTCAATTTGTTCGCGGGTTTCATTGATCAAAGAGTTGATAGCAAGGGGCGGTCTCGGTGTGGATACGCATAGAGTCTTCGCACTATCGAAGAAAATTTTGAAACGAGACTCTATTCACCAGGTACGTCCTAGATCCGATCTTTGACATGTAAATAAATTTTAAACACGAAAAGTTCTGCCTAGGATTGTTATTATTTTCCGCTGCGTGTTATGAACATTTATATGCAATCCTACAATTATACCAAGATTTTTATATAAAAATAATGTCGGTTTTAGCTAATATCTCTAACCAAATATGAAATAAATATAATTCTAAATTATAAACCACGGTAACCTACTTAATCTCTCGAACCAAATGGCCCATAATGATATATACCAGTGTTTTAAAAGGCGTGGCCGAGAGGCGAGACGTTTTATCCAACACATGCGAGGTGTTATATCCAACACGGGCGACGCGAAAGCCTTGAGGCGCACGAGTAAGCCCCATGAGTTTTTAAGTTTTAATATTCATAAATTTAGAAAACTAATTATATAAATAAAAATTCATTAAACTTGTAAAAATTCAAGAAAATTATAAAATTAGTAGGAAAAAAGTATATATATGTTATAAACATGCTAACATGTGCGTGAAAAAAGACAATTTTTTTACTTGAAAAAGTGAAAGAGGTAAAGACACATTACACGTATAATTAACTTGACTATGATAGAACATACTAATTAGAGCTATAAAAATGATATTGTAGTTCCTAATAATTCAAAGAATAAAAATAAAACATAAATTTATTGTTTAAATATAAAAAACTAGATAATAATTTAATTACTCGTTGTATAATACCAATAGCTAGAATAGCGTCATCAAAACAATATATAAATTAGAGTGGTACCAACATAAATTCTAAATTTAAAACTAACTTGAAAATAATTTTTTTAATAAAGAAAATGAAGCACAAAGAAAAATAATGCCAGCGTTGAGGTCGTGTAAGAATTGGAGGACAAAACTCGTCACTTTGTAGTTTGGCTTTGCGAACAAAGGTTTTGTTATTTAGTAGTAAACGACAAAGAGTAAAGATTATGAAATTGGGATAAACATTAGAAAACCCTTTCTCTTTTGAGTTTTTTAGTTTGAAAATTTAGTAAGGGTTAATTTTTGGACGTTTAAGTGAAACAAAAAAGATTTTATTAAGCAATTTTGGTTCACATTTGAAAAAAATTCTCGGGGCTCATGCTCCAAATGAACGCCTAAAACATTGGGGCTTACGCCTAGGCGAACACTCAAAATATCAGAATGCCCCATGATACTTACGCCACGTCAATACGCTTCAGTGCGTTTTTTGTATGCTGTGCCAACTCACCTAGAAAATATCTTTTAATACTAATATATACTTCAATATCTTATAGTACTTCATATTGAATTAAATCTGTCATATAAAATTCTGGCCGATTTTTCTAACAATCTTAATGATCTAAAATTTATAGATAATAAAAAGAGAGGTAACGACATTATATTAAGTCAAGTGGCAGCACAAGAAATATTCACGCGGAAATTTTAGGACAAAAAAATAATTTTTCATATGATTAAGCCAAGTGTCAAGATACTACAAAGCCACTTGATAAATTTGGTAATTATTCGTGAAAATTTTTAAACGCCAAAAATATTAACCAAGATAAAATTATAAAGCCAGTAAATAATATACAGAAGCATTATTTATAAATTTAAACAAATTGAAGAATGTAAATAATGGAAGGCTTCTCTCTTTAATATTTCCAAGTCAATCTTTCTTTTTCCCAATCTCTTCATATTTCATAAACCCCTACATGTTTTTTGTCTTTCTCTTTAATATTGTTACTCACATTCTTTCTCCATGATTTCATTACTCAGTTTCTGTTGAAGGACCAAGTTTGAGTCATAGTTGTAAAGCAGCTTGTTTAGTTCATTCTATTAGGTAGTTAAAGTCCTTAGGTAACAAATATCTCCAGCTAAGTTAATAGAGGTAGTTAGTGGAAGTTAGTTAGAGTTAGTTGATTGTGTATACATATATATATATATATATATATATATATAGCTATATATATATATATATATAGCTATTGTACACAGATAGTCATATGATTGAATTCAATGAATGAAAAGAGTTCATTCTCTGCTCAACTCAACCTCTCATTTCTCCTTCCAAACTTGATTAATTAATTTTATATCTTAACATGGTATCAGAGCCCGCTAAGACGATTGATTCACGCAGATTGCTCGCAATTGATTTTTGTATTTAGAACTTTGTTTGTCTATGTAATTTCTTCGATTCACGTCATCTTAGGTGAGTCGTCTTTGAGCAATTAGGAAATTTTTATGTGTTTTGAACTCTCGATTTTTAATCTTCAATGGCGATCGAAGCTGTAGGTACTAGCGCAAGCACATAAATTGAAGATACAACTACTGATACAACACAATTTTGATCCAACAGTACAACTCCAGTAGAAGGTCCAAGACGTGTGGGTGTTACAATTGTCAATCAACATCATCCACTATTTCTCCAACCTTCTGCTACTCTAGGTAGCTCTCTAATCTCAATTAAGCTAACTGGACATGAAAACTGTGCTATGTGAAGTAGTTCTATGCGTACTAGTCTATTGGGTAAGAGCAAACTAAGGTTTGTAAATGGCAGATATTCTAAGAGAAATTTGATTCTTCTCTTCGTGATTTGTGGGAAAAATATAATGCTATTGTACTTTCATGGATAATGAACTCTGTGAGCATTGAGTTATTAAGTGGAATGGTGTATGCCACAAGTCCTCAAAAGACGTGGAGTGACCTTAGAGAAATCTTGAAAAAGTGAATGGTTCGAGGGTCTTGTACTTGCATAAGCAGATTGCTACTGTGTCACAGGGCATCTCATCAGTGTCCTCCTATTTCTCTGAATTGAAGGAATTTGGGCTTAATTTGATGCTCTTATGTCTTGTCTTGGTTCTGGCTGTGAAAAATCAAAGAGATATATGTAGAACATTTCGAGTATCAAAGGTTGTTACAGTTTTTAATGGGATTGAATGAATCATATGCACAGTCTAGTAACTAGATCTTGAATATGTCCCTATTCCCTCTATAAACAAAGTCTATTCTATGATCATTTCAGGAAAAAAGTAAAAGGTCTTTGGCTAATCATTCCTCAAATGTAGTAGAAATTCATGAGGGAACAAGCTTGTTCACTAATAAAGGTCATCCTAATTCATCTCAGTTTGCTAATAAATCTGGCCCTGCTCCTTACTCTTCTGGTCCTGCCTCTTATTCCTCTGGCCCTCAGAATCATAATCAAGTGTTGTTCAATAACAAAGGAGGTTCATATCCTACTAATAACTTCAAGTAGAGGAATAATCAGTCGTATTGTAATTATTGCAATTTCAAAGGCCACACTAGGGAAACCTGCTATAAACATAATGGTTATCCCTTAGATTTCAAATCCAAAAAGAAGTATCCTTCAGCAAATTCAGCTGCTTACGCCGGAGAGATTCAATTCTCCAACAATCATGTTGGAGGAACATATGGCACCAACCTATGAAAGTACATCAGCACCTTCACAGGTAGCCAATCTCACTAACAGCCAGCTTGCTCAGGTTGCAGCAAGTGGAATTCCTTAATTTACACAGGAGCAGTACAACCAAATTATGCAGATGCTTGAAAAAGGAAGTGAGAATAGTGGCTCATCCATGGCAGCAGGTATGACTCACAATGCAATCCTTCCTGAAGATAAGCCTAAGTGGATAATTGACACTAGAGCTTCTGATCATATGGTGCATATGATTGATGTGTTGTTTGATTTAAAACACTTTGGGAAAATCTAAAGTAGGGAAAGTGTGTCTACCTACAGGAGATTTAGCCATTGTAAGACACCTAGGCTCCTCATACATATTTCCTGGACACAAAATAACTAATAATGCATATACCTGAGTTCAGATACAATCTGTTATCTCTCTCAAAGATTACAAAAGAGCCGAAGTGTGTAGCTATGTTCTTTCCTGACTTGTAAATATTTGAGGATCTCTTCAGTGGACAGGTGAAAGGGGTTGGTAAGGAAGATTGTGGCTTGTGTGTACTCACCTTTTGGAGTATAATACAAGAAATTGATGATACACCTACTGTAAGAAACTTAAGTTCTGTTCCAAGATCTCTCAATGTAAATATCACTGAGTATACTAGAATAAATGTTGACATATGGCATAGGAGGTTAGGTCATGTACCTTTGGATATACTGAAGAAAGTAAGTGGATTTCAGTCTGTGAAATTTGATGATACTAAACAGCATTGTACTGTCTGCCCAGTTGCTAAGAACAAGATTACCCTTCCTTTAAGCATTTCAATTGCTCATTCCAACTTTGGTATTATTCATTATGATGTGTGTGGTCCGCACATGGTTACTACTTATGATGGGAAGAGGTATTTTTTAACCATAGCTGATGATCATTCCAGATTCACCTGGTTTTATCTGTTAACCTCAAAAGCTGAAGTAATTGTTGTTCTTAGGAACTTCTTAATAATGGATATAACTATTCATTCCTCTACTGTTAAAATTCTGGGGAGAGTGTGTTACTACTGCAGTTTATCTTATAAACTGGCTGCCTACTTTAATACTCAAAGGTAAAACACCATATGAAGTGATGCGTGGTGCTCCTGCTTCTCTCACTCATTTGAGAGTATCTGGATGCCTAAGCTATATGTCAGAAGTAAGGAGAGCGAGCTGATAAATTTGCTTCTAGAGTTGTTCCTGCAGTTTTCCTTCGGTATTCCGTGGTTCAAAAAGGCTATAAGATGTATACACTAGCCTCCAGTGAGTTTACAGTCAGTAGAGATGTGGTGTTCAAGGAGGATGTCTATCCCTTCAAACACACTACCTCTCATATATCATCAGTGTTCCTTATTTTAGAATTTTCCCTTGACACTAACTCTGAAAGCAATATAACAGTACCTTCTAAAAATGCCTCTTACTCACCGACTACAAAGTTACCTACTTAACTACCTCCTGACCCTTTAGTGTCTGTTAAGGTTTCAAACTTATCAACTACTTCAGACGCCAGTACACCATCTGATGTAGAGCTTCCTACCGAGGCTTCAACACCCGTGTCACATAATGAAGTATCTGAACCTAGTAGAAAATCCCTAAGAGTGTCCAAACCACCACTATGGATGAAGGATTATGTGCTTCCAACTCATTGGAGGTACAACTGTTGTTATCCCATATCAGATTATGTCAGCTATACTAACATCTCTTCTGCATATAGTTCTGCACTCAGTGCCTACTCATATATCATTGAATCACAGTCTTATAATGAAGCAGTTCAAAATGCTAAATGGATTGCTGCTATGAAGTTAGAAATCACAACACTAGAAGAGAACAAGACTTGGAACATTGTTGACTAGCCAGATGGAAAGGTTCCCATTGGATGCAAATGAGGTTTTAAAGTTAAGGACATAGCCTCAGGAGCAGTAGAAAGATATAAAGCAAGGGTAGTAACTAAAGGTTACAACCATCAAGAAGGGTTGGACTATACAAAAACTTTCTCTCATATGGCTAAGATGGTCACAGTCAGGTCAGTTATAGCAGTTGCAACAGCTAAACATTGGCATATCTTTCAAATTGATGTGCAATATGTCTTTTTTCAAGGGGATTTGTTAGAAGAAGTGTATATGGACATTCCACAAGGGTTTTCTACTCTGAAAAATCGGGTTTTTCGACACGTGACAACTGTTTTAAAGGAAGGGTTATAAAAGAGAGAGTCGCCACCTAACGGGTTTGAGGTGCGTTAGGGAACCTATTTGCAAATAACTCTGGATTAACCAGTCTGCGTCACAAAAAATCGGGTAAGGGCTCAAATTACCTTGAGGAGAAGGTATTAGGCACTCCTTGAGGTCCACAACAGTGGGGCCCGGCCGAACTCGAATTATATGAATTACTCTANATACGGGGTGTCTCATATTATTCAGCGGGCACAGACTATCATCTCCTGCTACCCGGTTACTATCTTTAAGTTGTTTACCTAAAGCGCTCTAGTCAATTCTAAGTCGTACCCTATGCATGCACTACCCATCCCAGGCCTATGGTCCAGGAGGTATTTGGACTTCTATTTCAGGGTGGTTCTAGACCTTAACTTAGGCTGCTTACAAAAAGAAAATACTAAGCGACATACAAAAAACAGTTTAGGACTTTCAAATAGAAGCAAATACGGGCTCAAATTAGCCTCCACATTTAGACATCAAATGCACGCTAAACTGGTTAACATTTTTGACAGATTTTAATTAACTAAAGTAGAATTCTATAGGCAAGATCTCTATGTGCATTAAACGAATGAGCAGACAGTCATGCGCAAAGCCAGTTTCTTAGTGCGATTGCCAAAACCTACATAAGTTTTCCTACTGTTTTTTAGCATAATGAGATTAAGCTTACGAGCATGATATCTAAGCGTTTTATGCGATAATAAACAATGGCAATCACATAAACATATCCAGAATTACTTGTTTTAATCATATAGGTATGCTTGTATTTTGGCACATCTTGATTAGTTTTTTTGGTATTAGTACTTTGTTGTGCTCATTTCATTGGGGGGAGGAAGACTAAGAAAGATATTTTCATTTTTTTAAATGTTGTATTAATAAAAATTATAAGACATTTCCTTGAATATTTATTTACATTTTTTTGTGTGTTTAAACTTGAATTACAAGACATAAGTCATAATTATATAATATAATTTACAATAAATTGCCTTAGATAATATAATATAATTACATAAAAAAGAATTTTTTTTTTTAAAAATAGCCAACGGCTATGAATATCTCTTTACTATTTTTGTGTTTAAATTTGAATTACAAGATTTACAAGAAATTGCTTTAGATAAAAAAAAATTTAAAAAAAATAGCCCGGAGTTTAGGCCTGTTTAGGCCCAACCCACTTAGCCTGGGCCCATGTGGGCTTAGGCCCACGATGGGCCGGTTCCACTCATTAGGACCGTTTGGCCTGGGCCTGCCGGACCCAAGCCCGCCAGAACCCGGACCCGTTTAGCCCGGGCCTGGCCTAGATTACAACATTACTATAGGCAATTTGTAATATGAATTGTTGTTTTGTGTTGTCGTGGTAATGTCCGTGTAAATTATTGTGTGATTTGGGTTACTGTTATGCGGTGGATAAGGGTGGCATTCCATTATTGATATTATGTGCATTTTACCTTTTACCGCTCTTAATCACTCGATTATTTGTAACTATGGAATTATCTTGAACGAGTCACGCGTACGTGTACTTATTTTGTTCGGCGTGTCAAGAATCATGTCACGCGTACGTGTACACAATTCACAACACTTGATTATTTAAGAAAGCTTGGCCAAAGTCGCGTGAACGCGTACCTTGATGTATTTTAAAAATTGTAATTATGTGACGCGAAAGTGTACACAATCACGATGATAGATTAAATCGTACCTAAAACATTTTCTAAGAATATTCATTTTTAAATCGTACTCGTGTCACGCGAACGTATACACAATTAATAATATTTTTTATTATTAAGATTGTTTGGCCAAAGTGGCGCGAACTCGTGTCTTAATTTTGGGAATCATAACTATGTTACGCGAACGTATACATAATCACGATAATCAATTTAAATTGGGGCTAAAACAAACTACGATGTTCATGAGAATTAATTTCCCCTCAAGTTTGAGATTGGCAGAAACTGAAGTGTGACTGTTGGGCCTAAGCAAAGTCGTTCTTGGCCGAAAATAAAGAAAGAGCACTATCAAAGGCTTAAAATAAGAGTTTTTTTCCAGAGGAAGGTATTACCTCATAGCCTTACAATATGGCAACATGTATCTAAAAATGGTTGGCTTTATGCAAATAATGGACTGAGAATTTAAAGAAGAAACATTTATTCATTTAAAATATAGGCAAAGTAAAAAACGAACCTTCACTGATAGAAAACCATCCTCAATGCATTAACAAAGACAAATCCAAGCCAAGTTTTATACAATTGCGATGACTATTCAGTTAGAGATGGCAAACGGTGCGGGATCCACACCCGCATTACCCAACTCCAATAGGTTCTCGAAATTACTATTTATTTTTTAAAAAAGATTACTCAAACTATGTACATGAAATTAGGCAATAACACGGACAATTGTACCAAACAACCCCGTAGAGTGAAGCTTGAAGAAGGTAGGAAAACATCTCAAATGTTATTGTGATTATCCCTTGGAACATCTCAACAACAGTTGGTATTATAAAGATTAAGGATAAATTAAATTTGATTGAATAAGTGATCCATTACTTTGTCACTGGTATCGCAAAGTTCAGAAATTCCAACACCAACCACAAGGATTCGTGATTTTAGTTTTAACACATTCATCCATTGTTCCAGCTTAAGGTTAAAATTTCAATTCCATTCATATGGGCAACTTCTTTATTTTCTCTTCCTTTATTTTATAAAAGACAAAAAATAGTTCCTATTTTGCACCTTGAAAACTGAACTCTTTCACAATTTTGCAAATATTAAGGGGTAAATCGTAAAATAAAAAAGGATTAGGTGTGAATAAAAAAGTAACCGATAGGTTAAGGGTATAAAATGCAAAAAACTCCCTATTTGACCACCCCACATTTGTAAAATTTGCACCTTAGAAGACATGCAGATAATGTATGCAAGAGCATATAGCTGTCCTTTTAAATCCAGACGACACACCTTTGCCCGCTGCGTGCTCCCAATAGTAATGTACGCTATAGACATGCAGATAATGTGTGCAGGAGTGATCTTGGTTGGAGAGCTCCCCAGATATCCTTGGTTGATTGACAGGCAGAGATCCTGTTGTATTCGTCCGGTCCAATACCACATACGAGGATCTTTTTTGCTCGAAAGTTTTTCTCTATAGATTTGTGGTCAGCATCATTGTACTCCTTCCTTGTCTTGAGATCTGTCACTGCTGGTTCACCAATGGTCTTCACAGAGACGAATAGGTCCATCGCCAGAGCTCTAAATCTTCAGCCATGATAGAGTCCACGTGGCTTTTATCAGCATTGAAATCTCGTTAGTGTTGTTCAAAATTTCCAGCAAATCATCCAAAGCCCCACACTCAATTAGAGCATAATCACGGCCTACAACGGATTGAGCAACCTTTCCCAGTTTAATTCTCCACACCCTATATTTGCAAGGAAAAAAACAATCAATCTGCTAATAAACATATAGCTTCAGTCTATACAGCATAGCACACACCTGCTCACGAACATTATCATCTGGAAAATGCAAAAGCTTTAGAAGAGTTTCCAGCAGCTTATTCTCAATCACCAAATCAGTTAGCTCCAACAATTGAGGAATATATACTGTCTATGACAGCCTTAGCAGCTTCAGACTGTGACCACAAAACCCATAAGAATGGAAGCTACAACCACAAGACACTACAGAAGAGGCACAAAAAGGTGATCAACACATCACTATCTATCTTGACCTCTGATGAATCCTCTCTCCCTAGAATTTCATTAAGTAGAGGAACAAGTTCACCAGAGTCTCGAGCATCTTCTAGAGCAGCGATTATACCTCTGAATAATAATTTGAACGTTTCAAGAAAATCAGCAGAAACGAAGCAGGAGCAGTCATAGTCATACCGTAAATTAATGGAACAATTTTTGGAGTTGTTTGATGCATGGCCAACAACTTCATCACCATACTTAAGAACATCAATAATTGATGGAACATCCAACTGCAAAACCAACAAATAAGTTAATTACCATTCAAAACCACAATCGTTGGAAACAAAATACAATCAGCTTGCTAATCAACACACCTTCAGTACATAGTACAACATAAGACTAACATAGTATTCTAAGTTTTACCCATCAAAAAGCTAAATGGGTATGCAGAATGTACTGATTAAATAAGAAGAAGAAGAACCACCTTATCGTAATCCACCTCGGGATCCTTAGACAGTTTCCGAAAACGCTTCGTGTTACCATAGGCATCTTAGTAAAAATCTATAAAGTGAAAACTGCAAGAAGAAAAATAGCTAGTATTATGGGGAAGGGAATGGAAGGGAGGAAGGAAGATAATTGAATCAATGTACGTAACCCTACAAAGAGTTAATAACAGTAGTACCGGAAAATACCTAAAACAGAGCAAATAGCTACAAACACAATACTAGCACGATGGACTGATTAATATGTCAAAAACAACACTAACATCAAAAGGACATGCAACGATGGTGAATTATACTATTCAAATTCTAACGTCAAATCGTCAGAGATTCGTCAAAGGAAAACTGTCGAGCGATCCGGAGGTGGAACCAGGATTTAAAGTTTATGGGTTCAGAATTTACTTCGGAATGTAGATCATCTTAGTTACTGGGTTCACAATTAAATATTTGTTCATATTTAATAAATTATAAGTGACTAAATTCGGCCGAATCCGCACCTATAAGGCGAGCTCCGCCTATGAAGTCATGGGTCCTTCAACTGTTAAGCAGTGGCGGAGCCACCTTATAATTGGAAAGGGTGTCAAATGACTCCCCTTCGTGGGAAAAATACACTGTGTAGTTGGGTAAAAAAATAAATTATATATAAATATATTATGTATTGACTCCCTTTAATTTCCTGGTATATATTTACTTTTATATATTTTGACTGTTAAATAATATAATGTGAGGGTAGATTAGTAGTTTAGTTAAAAGTAGTTACATAACCATCTAATGGTTGTTAGGAAGTTAGTTAGGAATTAACAATAGCTACAAAATTAGTTGAATCGTATAAATATATAGATTATGTAAATACATTACACACTTTTGAATAATAGAAAAAACCACTCTCTATTTTCTCTCTATCTCTCCGCCTACTACTACTTCTTCTTCTTCTTCTTCTTCTTCTTCTTCCTAATTCTTCTCAGTTCTTACTCTTCTTTTTCTTAGCTAATTGGTTTATGATCTTCATCCAATTTGTATGAAATATCTTCATGGTATCAGAGCATTGACGAGCTAAACTCGTAATTCATACAAAGATCCAAAATCTTGAATCTCTGTCCAAAATCTCTGTAATTTTTTCAGAATCTTGAAAAGAAGAAAGACAAGAAACCTGGCTGTGAATGGCGAAACAGTAGCTCAAACACCAGAAGTTCGAACGGTTGGCAATCAAATCAGTAGTATTGACTATAATCATCCATTATTCTTATCTCCTGCAGATGTTAGTGAGAGTCAGATCATCTCGTTTCAGCTAACTGGAATTAAGAACTACTCAATTTGGTTCAGATCGATGCGGGTGGCTTTGCTGGGTAGAAATAAGTTAGGAATGATGGATGACACATGCAAGAAAGAAAGATTTCCAGAAATTATGTGGAATCACTGGGAAAGAGTGAATGCAATTATTCTTTCTTGGATTATGAATTCAGTTGGAAAAGGATTACTTGGAGGAATCATGTATGCATCTAGTGCACAAGTGGTCTGGGAGAATTTGGCTGAAAGGTTCAACAAGATTGATGGTTCAAGAATATTTAATCTTCACAAAGAAATTGCTACTCTATCGCAAGGAACAACATTAGTATTGTGAGCATTTGATTTTTACTCGCCGTATCGTCCTATAAAAATCTCAATAAATCAATTAGTTTTATGAATTTTGTTGATTTTTCAGTAATTAATTGTGAATTATTTGCATTTTTTGCATATCCATAATTCATCATTTAAAATTACTAAAATTTGCATCACTATTATCAAGGAATTATGAAGTTATTATTTATAATTAATTAAATAATAGACGAATGACGATTATTTAGCGTAATGTAGTTTTTAATAACTAATTACTAAAAAAATTAATCAGTTTATTCGATAAATCATAGATTTAATTAGGAAATATATAATTGGTTGTTTTATTCTTAATTAATATGTAAATAGATGAAAAATAAGGTTTAAAATTAATTGCTACATTTTTGGATTAAAATGGATTTGAACTTATTTAGATTAATTAGTTTAATTAATTAAGAAAAGCCAATTTCGGACCTGGGCTTGAAACTATCCAGGCCCAAACCCAATCCCTACATACTCAAACAACCCAAGCCCCAAACCCCCTTACCCGGCCTGCCCCATCACCCTTCCAAACGACCCCGTTTGGTTTAATCAATTGAATCCTGGCCATTGATCGAAATTGATCGGACGACCAGGAACTCACCTACTCTAAACTATATAAATTCCCAAACTAAGCCCTACCCCCCATTCACTTACAAGTCTAACCCCCCTTTCCTCTTCGTCCGTCTCTCTCTCTCTCACTCACTCATCTCTCTAAACCACAAACCCTAGCCGCCACCCTCCGCCTGCCGGAAATCGCCTCCGGCGGCAGAGCTTCACCCAATCCAGACCCAAATCCCTACCAGACAATCACCATCATCCCCTCTATCACCTCCCGTTGATAGTTTCCCTAAAAACCTAATCGATTTGCACCAGTTTCAGATCTAAGAATATGAAAACCCCAAAAACTACTCCCCGGCCGATTCAAGGACAATTAATGGTTCAGACCTTCATGGATCGATTGCTCTTAACTAGAGCAATCGATTCATGAAGGTTTGATTCATTTTCAAACCCCACTGGATCCGGTAAGGTCCAACGACCTCATTTCTCTTTCCCGGCCAAAAACCCCTTTAACGGGTATCCCCTCCTCCCCTTCTAACTGTTTCTTGTGCTATTAGCATGAATATGTCATAGTTTAATTATTTTTATTGTATCACTGTTTAGATCTTTTATTTTCTTTCATCGTTTTCTTCCACCTGTTTATATTTCTTCCTCATCGTTTAGTTTAAGCTCTAAATGTATTTCATGAAGTCATGTCTTGATTTTATTCTCGTCAACTAAGTAATTAGGTGTCCCTGTTTAACCATGTTTCCTAACTTAGGTTTCGTCATTGTCTGTATGTATGACTGTTCTGCTTTGATTCGCACTACCTTCGATTTGATTAATTCAGTGTTTAACATGTTATGCACATTCCGGACTGTTTTTGCCATGTTTAGACATTTAGGTTTTCCTGTTAATCATCATTGATTTATTAGAGGTTCTACTTGTTAAAATTAATAATTAGCTTTATTGGTTCATGCTTAAGTTCTCCAGAATACCTTTACTGTCATTTATCTCCTCTCTAAATGCTACTGTCTATCTCCATTTGATTACTCACCCTAACCTTAGTATAATATGAAGATTAATCATTCACCTAGATTATTTTATTAATTAATTAGGCTCCTAACTTCATTGAAAATTTAGTTACTAATATAATTAATTAAGATCAAGAAGCAGTCTAATAAACTAACCATTTTTATTAACTAACTAAGTCCTAAAATCTGCCTACGGTAATTAATTTAGGACTAATTAACTAGAACAAATCATTTAACCTAGGCTTGATAATTAGTTAGGTTTTCTGATTTTAGGTAAGTGAGTTTGACTTAATTAAACTAAAACAGTTAACTTAATTTAAGGAGTCAAAACTAATTGGTTTACTTTAATTAATTGACTTAAACATAAGTAAGTAGTATGAAACTAACTCTAGGCATTTAATCAATTAACCTTTAATTAATTAACTCAACCTTAGTTAGAACAACTAATAGTTAACTAAAGAACATAGTTGGGGTCAACTAACCAAAGTTAATGCTTAGTTAACTAGTGAACCTAACTAGTGTTAGTTAACTCGAGTTAAATAATAACCCAAAGTGAGCTTAACCTCGATTACCCAATGGTAAATTCAGGGACTCCAAGGGGGTACAATAGATAATGTAGACTTAGGAAATCAGAATTTTAAGGGTAAAAGGGTCTTTTAATAGGTAAGAATGTTATAGATTAGGGGCAGCTGTCCCAAAGATAGGGTTGACAGCTGCCCTATGTATTAGTTTGGTACTATTTTTTAGTATTGGATAGGGAATATTCAAAGAATATCTCATTCCCAAATATCCTATAAGTAGACCCTCTTTTTAGAGGTGAAGGTGGGAATTTTTATACTTTTGAGCTGCTGGGATACAGAATCCTCTCCATTTTACAGAAATACTGTTCTCTACTTAAAAGGTTTTGAAAAGAAGAGTCCTATTAGAAGAAAAAAAATCTGATTCCCTTTTAGAAAACAAGTTCATAAGTAGATGGCCTAGTTCAGTTGCTATCTTCTCTTTTGCTGAATTTTGGTTTTTCTGGAAGTTCTTCCTTCAAACATACACACTCAAGATTTCTGGGTTATTCTTGCTGGACTGGTTGGTTTCTTTGGATTTTTTCTGTTTGTTGTTTGGTGATCTCTCTTCCTTCTGGATGTTCATACTTGACCTTTATTTGGTCAAGTCTCTTTGTTTGTTTCTCTCTTAAAAGGTATGCATTTAACTCATCTTTTCTTAATGAAAATTCTTGAATCTTCTTCTTCTTCTTCTTCTTCTTCTTCTCCCTGCTTAAATTAGTTTGTCATTGATGAAATGAGGTTATCTCTCTTGATTTATGTACATGTGAATGTATAGATGTTTATTAGCATATTAATGAACCTGTTGAATGTGATGAATACAGTTTGTTTTGTTGATATCTCCTTGCTGAAATATCCTGTTATTTCAAGCCAAATGTATATAAATATGGTAAATACTCATAGTTCTATATTAAAAAATAAGGCTGCACTGAGGTGTGGAATCTGACCTTTTCTATGGTCAGGCTCTCTCTATAAGTGTGCAGAAAAATATGCTTTTTTTAATTGAGTCTCTTTGGTCAATAAAGAGATTCAACAAGCAAATCTCTAGATAGGTTAGTATCGGCACTAGGGTAGATGAATCTGACATTCCAATGGTCAAATTCACCCCATAATAGTGCACAAAAAAGTAGTGTAGATGGCTGAAATTAACCCTATAAAGGGTATACAACATGTAGTCAAAAGGGCTATAGAGTAAAGAATTTGAACCCTTATATGGTCTGATTCAGTCTCTAAAAAGCCAAGAATAGTCAGAATGTTGCAAGGAATACTGTTTGAAGTACTGCTATGGTTGTTAAAAAATGGCAAACAAGATTGCATCTGTAAGTTTGAATCAGACTCCCCTTTATAGTCAGATTCAATCTAAGAAAAATGCATAAAACCTGTGGCCTTTCCTTCTGCTGAATATATAATTACTGGTTAAAAATATGACTGTTCATCAATATGTGATTATAACTGTAGAATTATCTCTCAAAAGGCTTCTGGGATTAATTCCATATCCATGAAGTCATAATAGAGTCGTTAGATAGCATTAAAGGGTAGTGAATCTGACCCCCTTAATGGTCTAATGCACCCCATAAGATGTTTATAATATGTTTGTTTGGACGACTTATATCTTATATCACTATGGGGAGCAGCATGTAAAGGGTTGAATCTGATCCCTGTAATGATCAGATTCAGCCTCTTACAACGCATATGAGTTCTGTATGGTCCAGTTGGGACAAAAGCCGAAGTATACAGATCCTAAAGTGTGAAATTTGTTGGCTTGAATAGGGGCAACAACTAAACTTGTTTCTTTTATTTTTCTTCTTATTATTAGAACTTATGTATTTAATTTAAGAACAATGTAATAGCGTAATCACAGCCTTTGTATATGCTTTATTTGTAATATAAGACTGGACATTATATTTATTTATATTATCAGTCTTTTCTTTCAGTATGTATGCGTTCCTATAATTTCAAAAAATGTGTATAATTAGCTCCAGATTTGTTTTGAGTACACTGGACTTAAACATGCCTATTCTGGATAGTTTAGGATGGACCAAACTATTGATAATGGCCCATCAAGGTCTGAGCATAATCCAGAGGGCTTGGAAAACGCGAAGAGCCCTTAGCCTCAAGGCTGTTTATTCTCAGATTTAAGTATAAAGTTTCAGGCATTAATATTTTAAGCACTCAGATTTGATGGAAAAATCCAAAGGCACCCTTTTTCTAAATCTTTTCTTACAATTTTGCGTTCAAATCAACCTGTCTAAATGACCCCCGTAAATACCTATCGAAGTTCTGGAAACGACTACTTTTAGATCAAAGGAATTTTTGAAGTATATATAAATATGAACTTGCTACTCAAAGTAATCTCTCATCAGACTTATCTCGTGTTTTTAAGGGTCCATATTTACAGCAATAGGTAGAACTCAAGATGTATATCAAGAAGTATGAGTTTAGGTCATTTGAAGTTGATAAAACTATTTCAGTCAAGGTGCTATGTGTTCATTTGACTGTTTTAAATAAGTGATTTTCAAATCAGTATTTCGACTTCCTCTATATGATGGCACGATTCTCTTTGTAGTTGTATAGTTTTTACCCTTATTGAATTACTCACAATTAGGATTGGCCGAAGAGTTAAACGATAAATTGGGCTAAAAATGGCCATACCCCAAAACATGTTGTCTTTAGACTAGTGAATATCATTTTAGGTAATCCTTAGGTAGAATGCCTACCTTTACTTTGAAACTTGACAGAAATTGATCATTACCTCAAAATTACAATAAACTACACTCTGTGGAGTGGCAAACTCATGCCCCCGACCCTCAATTCTAAACAATTAAAAATGCACATAGCAATCACGGGCGCATTTCATGTGACGTTTTGCTATGTGTTCAAAAACAACAAGTGTACATCATCGTAACTTGTCCAAGATAAATCCATAAATGTCCTAATCGATCTTAAAACTAAAACTCTCTTTCAAAAAATAGAAAACTCAAACATCACTGCAAATGGGCATTATAAAACCGTCACGACCATAGTTTTGACTACGTAAATCTACACGCGGGTGCAACAACTCATGTCCCCATCTTCAACTTCAAATTATTAATAAAAATCACATGTTGTAATTACGGGTGCATTTCATGTGGCGTAGTTATGATATGTACCAAAAAACAAATAAGTGCACGACATCGTGACTTGTTTCAAATTAATCCATAAACATTAAAAGCGATTTAAAAAATTAAAAGTGCTAAATAGGAAAAAATATGTAAATAATCAGACAATTTAGGCCAAATAATAATAGTTAAGTGACCGTTCTAGAACCACGGAACTCGGGAATGCCTAACACCTTCTCCCGGGTTAATAGAATTTCTTACTCGGGTTTCTGGCCGCAGACATTTTAAACAGAGTCAAAATTTCCTCGGTTTGGGATTTCAATAAATAAATGGTGTCCCGGAACACCGTAAAAATTCGGGTGGCGACTCTGAAACCAATAAGTAATCCCAAAAATCGAATAGTGTCACTTTAATTGGAAAAACTCCCTTATTACCCCTTCATTAATCCGGGGTAGTGAAAAAGGAGGTGTGACAGCTTTGGCGACTCTGTTGGGGACTTGAACCCAAACCTTTGGTTCAGGGTTCAGAATTCGAGCTTAAAATAACTGTTATATTTGGCTTTATTATCTGATTTT
>ML347731.1:0-19395 GCA_005239505.1 Nicotiana paniculata | reverse complement strand
TAAAAAGCAGCATTTAGCACATTAGGTTCAAACATATAAAATCAGATAATAAATCCAAATATAGCAGCTATTCTAAGCTCGAATTCTTAACCCGAACCAGTGATTATGGGTTCGTTATCCCCAGCAAATTCGCCAGAGCTGTCACACCTCCTTTTTCACCACCCCGGATTAATGAAAGGTAATAAGGGAGTTTTTCCACCTTAAGTGACATTATTCGGATTTGGGATTTATTTTATTTATTTCAGAGTCGCCACCCGGATTTTTGACGATGCTCCGGGACACCGTGTTATTTCAAAATACCAAACCGAGGAAATTTTGACTCTGTTTTAATTTGTCTATAACCAGAAATCTAAGTAAGGGATTTTGTTAACCCGGGAGAAGGTGTTAGGCCTTGCCGAGTTCCGTGGTTCTAGCACGGTCGCTTAACTATTAATATTTGGCCTAATTATCTGATTATTTACATGTTTTAAACCTATTGTGCTTTTTAGCCTTTTTTTAATTTTTTGGCCGCTTTTATGGATTCATCTTGAAACAAGTCACGATGGTGTGCACTTGTTTGTTTTTGGACACATTATAACTGCCCCACATGAAATGCACCCGCAATTACAACATGTGATTTTTATTAAAATTTGAAGTTGAAGACGGGGACATGAGTTGTCGCACCCGAGTGCAGGTTACGTCGTCAAGACTATGGTCATGACAGTTTAAAGTGCCTATTTGAGGCAATGTTTGATTATTCTTCAGGTTTTTCTATTTGAAATAACATTTTAGTTTTAAAATCAATTAGGACGTTTATGGATTTATCTTGGACAAGATACGATGGCGTACACTTGTTGTTTTTGAACACATGGCAATCACATCACATGAGATGCACCCGTAGTTGCTATATGCGCTTTATTACTTGTTTGGAGTGAGGGACGGGGTCATGAGTTGCCACTCCCGAGTGTAGATTATGGTAATTTGAGATAATAGTTGATTCTTTTCCAAATTTCAACCTAAAGATGTATTTTTCAACCTAAAGGATATGTGAAAGATTGTTTAAGCTTAAATTCTAAAGGACACAAATCTTGGGCTATGGCCGTATTTAGCCCAAGTTATCATTTAACTCTTTTGGCCAATCCTAATTGTGGCTAATTTATAGGGAGGTCACTAGTTTTAGGAAATCCAACCAAGTCCTAATAATCTTTACTTTTCAGTTTGATAAATAAATAGGAAATATGGTAATCAAAATACATGTTCATTCATACATGTACTTAAGAGCATAACACAACGGATTTTCTAGTTTTTTCATTTTTTAGGCGGCCTGAACATAAATCTAATATACTCATATATATTTTTGTTTAAATGGATTGGCAAGGCAAAATCATGCTACTTTCAGAACTTTTCTGATTTCTAGCAAAAAGATCGAACCACAGGCAGTCTTATTAATTTTGAGACAATAATTCTTATCAATTTAAAACAACCTGATATCATGTTTCTAAAGGCTTATTATTCACACATGTATACATTGATTTTTCACAGATTTAAAAGACACAAAATAGACTACNTTATTACAACTAAAAGTATATACAGAAAAGCTGTAATTATGCTATTACATTGTTCTTAATTAAATACACAAATTCTAATAATAAGAAGAAAAAATAAAAAGAACAATATTAGTTGTTGCTCCTGTCAAAGCCAGCAACTTTCATGCTTTTAGGATCTGTATTCTTCGGCTTTTAGTCCCAACTAAACCATACAGAACTCATGTGTGTTGTAAGAGACTGAATCTGATCATTACAGGGATCAGATCCAATCTTTTACATGCTACTCCCCATAATGATATAAGATACAAGTCATCCAAACCAACATAAACATTTTATGGGGTGCATCTGACCATTAAGGGGGTCAGATTCACTACCCTTTAATGTTATCTAATGGCTCTATTACGGCTTCATGGATATGGAATTAGTCCTAGAAGCCTTTTTGAGAGATAAATCTACAGTTATAATCACACCTAGATGAACAGTCAGCTTTTAACCAATAATTACAGATTCAGCAGAAGGAACAACCATATGTTTTATGCATTTTTCTTAGGTTGAATCTGACTATAAAGGAGGGTCTAATTCAAACTTTCAGATGGAGTCTTGTTTGCCTTTTTTAACAACCATATTACTGCTTCAAACAGTATTCCTTTGGACATTTTGACTATTATTGGATTTTTAGAGGCTGAATCAGAACATATAAGGGTTCAGATTCTTTACTCTATAGCCCTTTAACTACATGTTGTATACTCTTTAGAGGGTGAATTTCAGTCATCTATACTACTGTTTTATGCACTATTATGGGGTGAATTTGACCATTGGAAGGTCAAATTCATCTACCCTAATCCTGATACTAAACTATCTAGAGATTTGCTTATTGAATCTCTCTATTGATCAAAGAGACTCAATTGAAAAGCATATTTTTCTTCACTCTTATAGAGAGAGCCTGGCCATAGAGAATGTCAGATTCTACACCTCAGTACAATCTTATTTTTAATATAGATCTATGAGTATCTACCATGTTTAAATACATTTGGCCAGGAATAACAAAATGTTTCAGCAAAGAGACAGCAGCAACACCAAAAGTATTCATCACATTCAAACAGGTTCATTAATGTACTAATAAACATCTATACAGTCACATGTACATAAAGCAAGAGAGATAACCTTATTTCATCAATGACCAACTAATTTAAGCAGAAAGAAGAAGAAGAAGATTCTGATTCAAGAAATTTCATTAAGAAAGGATGAGTTAAATACATACCTTTTAAGAGAGAAACAAACAAAGAGACTTGACCAAATAAAGGTCAAGTATGAACAGCAAGAAGGAAGAGAGATCAGCAAGTAGCAAACAGAAAAGACCCCCAAGAAAACCAACCAGACCAAAACAAGAATAACCCAAAAATCTTGAGTGTTGATATTTTAAGTAAGAACTTCCAGAAAACCAAATTCAGCCAAAAGGGAAGATAGCAGCTCAACTAGGCCCTCTACTTATGATACTTGTTTTTTTATAAAAGGGAATCAGATTCAAAACCTTTTAAGTAAGACAGTATTTCTGAAAAAATGTGGGAAGGATTATGTATCCCTGCAGCTCAAAAATGTGAAAATTCTAACTCCCCAGTGTCAAAAATTCCCCCTTCACCTCTAAAAAGAGGATCTACTTATAGGATATTTGGGAATGGGATATTCTTTGAATATTCCCTATCCAATACTGAAAATAGTACCAAAACAGTACATAGGGAAGCTGTCAACCCTATCTTTAGGACAGCTGCCCTTATTCTAGAACATTCTTACATATTAAAATACCCTATTACCCTTAAAATTCTGATTTCCTAAATCCACATTACCCGTTGTACCCCTTGGAGTCCCTGAATTTACCATTGGGTAATCAAGGTTAAGCTCACTTTGGGTTATTATTTAACTCTAGTTAACTAACACTAGTTAGGTTCACTAGTTAACTAAGCATTTAGGTTAGTTAACCCCAACTATGTTCTTTAGTTAACTATTAGTTGTTCTTGAGTAAGGTTGAGTTAATTAATTAAAATTAATTGATTAAATGACTAGATTTAGTTTCATACTACTTACTTATGTTTAAATCAACTAATTGAAGTAACCCAATCAGTTTTGACTTCTTAAATTAAGTTAACTATTTTAGTTTAATTAAGTCATACTCACTTACCTAAAATCAGAAAACTCAACTAATTATCAAGCCTAGGTTAAATAATTTGTTCTAGTTAATTAATCCTAAATTAATTACCTTAGGCAGATTTTAGGACTTAGTTAGTCAATAAAAATGGTTAGTTTATTAGATTGCTTCTTGATCCTAGTTAATTATATTAGTAACTAAACTCTCCATGAAATTAGGAGCCTAATTAACTAATAAAATGATCTAGGTGAATGATTAATCTTCACATTATACTAAGGTTAGGGTGAGTAATCAAATAGGTATGGACAATAGCATTTAGAGAGGAGATAAACGATAGTAAAGGTATTCTGGAGGACTTAAGCATGAATCAATAAAGCTAATTATTAATTTTAAACAAGTAGAACCTTTAGTAAATCAATGGTGATCAACAAGAAAACCTAATGACTGAACATGGTTGCAAAAACAGTCTGGAATGTGCATAGCATGTTAAACACTATATCAATCAAATCGAAGGTAATGCAAATCCAAACAGAACAGTCATACACAATAACGAAAACTAATTACTTAATTGACGAGAATAAAATCAAGACATGACTGTCACGAAGCACATTTAGAGTTCAAACTAACTGGTGGAAGAAAGCGACGAAAGAAAACAAAAGATCTAAACAGTGATACAACAAAAATAATTAAACTATGACATATTCATGCTAATAGCACAAAGACAGTTAGAAGGGGAAGAAGGGATACCCGTAAAAGGGGTTTTTTGGCAGGGAAAGAGAAAGGAGGTCGTTGGACCTTACCGGATCCAGTGGGGTTTGAAAATGAATCAAACCTTCATGAATTGATTGCTCTAGTTAAGAGCAATCGACCCATGAAGGTCTGAACCATTGATTATTCTCGAATCGGCCAGGGAGTAGTTTTTGGGGTTTTCAGATTTCTTAGATCTGAAACTGGTGCAAATCGACTGGGTTTTTAGGGAAACCAGCAATGGGAGGTGGTAGATGGGATGATGGTGATTGTCCGGTGAGAAGTTGGGGTTGATTGGAGGTCGTCCGCCACCGATAGGCGACTTCCGGTGGGCGGAGCAAGGTAGGAGCCCTAGGCGGCTAGGGTTTTTAGAGAGAAGAGAGAGAGAGGGAAAGGGGGGAGGGTTAGACTTCTAAGTGAATGGGGGGTAGGGTTTAGTTTGGACATTTATATAGTTTGGGGGGGTGAGTTCCTGGCCGTCCGATCAATTTCGATCAATGGCCAGGATTCAATAGTTTAAACCAAACAGGGTCGTTTGGAAGGGTGCTGGGGCAGGCCGGGTAAGGGGGTTTTGAGCCTGGGTTGTTTTAGTTTGTCGGGATTAGATTTGGGCCTGTGTAAATTCAAGCCCAGGTCCGAAATTGGTTTTTTTTTTCTCAATTAATTAACTAATTAACCTAAATAAGTCCAAATCTAATTTAATCCAACAAATATTAGCAACTAATTTTAAACCTTATTTTTCATATATTTACATATTAATTAAGAATAAAACAAAAAATTATATATTCTTAATTAAATCTATGATTTTTCGAATAAAAAGGATTAATTTTTATAGTAATTAGTTATTAAAAACTACCTTACGTTAATACTCGTCATTCGTCTATTATTTAATTAATTATAAATAATAACTTCATAATTCTTTGATAATAGTGATGCAAATTTTAATAATTTTGAAAGATGAATTATGGATATGCAAAAATGCAAGTAATTCACAATTAATTACTGAAAAATCAACAAAATTCATGAAATCAATTGATTTATTGAGATTTTTATAGGACGATACGGCAAGTAAAAATCACATGCTCACAATCGCTTTTGCGACTATCGAACGCATCTGCGATCATCACAGGTGCGGAAACCACCTCGCACTTGCGGCCTCCCTCTCGCACCTGCGCCTGCCTGCCCGAATCTGCGCCTCTCGCAGGTGCGGGAATATCTTCGCACCTGCAGTTACTGCCTAGGTCCTCCATGGTCGCATCTACGGCTCCTCAGTCGCTCCTGTAGGCTCACACCTGCGGCTCCCACTCCGCAGGTGCGGAAAACACTAGTAGCAGCAGCTTCAGCTGCATTTCTTTAACTCCAAACCTTCCGTTAACCACCTGGAATCACCCCGAGGGACTCGGGGCCTCAATCAAACATACCAACACACCCCATAACATCATACGAACTTAGTCTAACCCTCGAATCACTCAAAGCTACATCAAAACACCAAATTACCCTCGGATTAAAGCCTAAGACCTTCTAAACTTCCAAATTTCGCAAACGACGCCGAACCTATCAAACCACGTCGAAATGACCCCAAATTTTACAAACACATCAAAAATGATACCACTAACCTACTCAAACTTCCAAAATTCCATTCCGACCCCGATATCAAAATTTCCACTGCCGACCAAAATCGCCAAATTTCCAACTTTCACCAATTCAAGCCTAATTCCACTCTGGACCTCTAAATCACATTTCAAATGCGCTCCTAATTCCAAAATCACATAACGGGGCTAATGGAACCATCAAAATTCAAATCCGAGATCGTTTGTATATAAGTCAACATCCGGTTGACTTTTCCAACTTAAGCTTCTAATAAAGAGACTAAGTGTTTCAATTCACTTCGAAACCACTTCGGACCCAAAACAACTAACCCGGTATATCATAATATAGCTGAAGAATATGAAAAGAAGCAGAAATGGGGGAAACATGGTTATAACTCTCGAAACAACCGGTCGGGTCGTTGAAGAAGGAGAAGAGCAGAGCATTTGGAAATGATAATTGTTTCATTCATTCCTTCAGTTGCTAACACTTGTACGTATATACTAACCACTAAAAATACTAATTAGTTTAACTAACACAACTCATAACATCTGTCATTAACTCCCTAACAGCCATAACTAACCTTCCTAACTAACTAATACATGTGAGCAACACATGCTTCACTTGAACATGCCCCCTCAAGCTGGAGGGTGCAAGAAATTGAGCACACCAAGATTTCCAAGTAGATGCAGGCGTTGTGCAGTTTCTAGCCCTTTTGTTAGTAATTATGCTTATTGATCCTTTGTATTCACATGAACTTCCTTGACTACTCCTTCCTTAATATTGTTTCGATGAAGTGGCAATCAATCTCGATATGCTTTATTCTCTCATGTAGGATGGGATTCTTTTCAATCTAAATGGCTAATTTACCGTCACTGAAAATTGTCACTGGTGAATTAACCTGAACTCTCAACTCCTTAAAAAGTCCTAGCAACCATGTTAGTTCTGCTACTGCTGCATCCATACTCATGTACTTAAACTCAGCTGAACTTCTGGACACAGCTTGCAGCTTCTTTGATTTCCACGACACCAAGCTATCTCCTAACTTTATAACATACCCAGTAATTGATCTCCTAATGTTAGGACATGCAGCCCAATCTGAATCACAACAACATGTAAGCTTCTCTATATTTCCATAACTCATCAAAATTTCTTGCCCTGGTTCACTCTTCAAGTATCTTACAACTCTCGCTGCAGACTCCCAATGAGACTTCTTAGGCCTTTGCATAAACTGACTTAATGTTTGCATTGTATAATTGATATCAAGTCTAGTAATAGCGACATATAGGAGCTTGTTGACCAATCTCTAATAAGTGTTGATGTCTTCTAGTAATTCATCACCTTTCCATTTTCTTGATCGTATTCAGCAGTAGTTAGTCTGACATTTGCTTCCAAGGGTGTAGAGGCAAGCTTAGCTCCACTCAATCCTAATTTTGAGATTAAATCCAGTATGTACTTTGTTTGATTTAGTAAAATCCCAGCCTTAGATCTCAACACTTCAATGCCTAGGAAATATTTGAGTTCTCCTAAATCATTGACTCTAAAGCGTTGGTGTAGGATAGTCTTTGCATGTTCAACTAACTTTGCACTATTTCCTGTGATCAGAATATCATCTCTTTGACTGTATCCTTTTGCGACTAACATGGCCTTGAATCACTTGTACTTGATTTTATACACCCACTTTGAGCCCACTGTGTTCTTTACTTTTGGTAAGTCAACTGTGCTCCATGTTTTATTATCTTCCAAAGCTTTGACTTCCTGTTTTATTGCCTCCACCCACCTACTATCGTGTACTGCTTCTTTGAAAATTTGTGGCTCTACCAGTTGAGAGAATTTTGTCAAATAACACTGATAGCTAGGAGTGGTCTTGTCATAAGCCAAATAATTTTAGAGTGGATAGTAACAGGTATTGGACTTCTTACTGATGGCATAATCTTTCATCTTGGACTGTCTGATGGGCTTTCTACCACATTGTGGTTCTTTATTTGTAATAGTATTAGCATCCGCACACATGCGCGGATACTAACCATGTCAAATATTTGAGTTATTTGGATTATATGTAAATAATCATAAAATTTAAATCTTCTCGATAAATATAGATAATCATTGGATATTAATTAAGAAACACTACATGAAAAAGATTAACCATTTCTCAAATCTCCTAGTTATAATTCTAGTTTTCTTTTTTCGTACAATTCTCGTGGATGCCATTGGATCCTAAAAATAGTCAGGAAGACAAATAATACCTCATATTTATGGCAAACACAATAAAAGGTTGAGACTATGAAGGACTATTTGGATATGACTTAACTCTTTTACTACTACTTGAACTCTTATTTGGTGTGTCGATATCTTTCAAAAATTTATTTTTATTTAAAATTTCAGTTTCTAAAACTTTATTTTAAATATTAATTATTTTTATAATAATATAAGTGAAAATATTATCCTTATTTCAAAACTCATTTTAGTCGGCTATCTAAAAATTTAAAAAATTCTTTAGCCAGTGAATTTGTTTTCCGGTATGACTCTATTTTGATATTTGATATTAACCATGTTAAATATTTGAGTTAGTTGAATTATATGTAAATAACCTTAAATTTAAACCTTCTCGATAATTATAGATATGTCACGACCCAAAATCCATTAAAGGTCATGATAGCGTCGGACACCACTGCCAGGCAAGCCAACACTAAATAGTTAATTAAATTCTCATTTTAGTATTTTTGAAAACATAAATTTCCTTCAATTTAACTAGTAACAAATGAAATTTAAGGAATAATATTAATGTTTTCCAATTTCAATACTAACTATCCCGTAATCATCCTAGAACCCGGTGTCACAAGTGTATGAGCATTTATTAGGAAGTAAAATAAAATACAATAACTGTCCGGAATACAAATTTGGACAGAAAAGAAGATACAAGTACTCTGAAGGAGACTCTGCTGGTTGCGGATCGTCTCATAAGATGCAGCTCACCTAAGTCCCCGTATCAACCACGACGTTGCGCCCACAAGGCCACTATCCATACATGTACTTGTACAACAAAATGTACAGCAAGTGTAGTATGAGTACGAAAATAACGCGTACCCAGTAAGTATCTCGTCTATCCTCGAAGAAATAGTGACGAGAGGTTGACTCCGACACTTATTAGTGGTCCAATAATATGATTATATGAACTTCTAATTAATCATGATATAAAACATAAGACTTAGAACAAGAAATAACTGAACAAGTCTTCCCCATAATTAAAAGCTTAAATCACTTCCATCCTTTAAAACATATAATCACACAAACAATGAATTTATACCAATTACAAAAGGGACTACCAGTTCTATTATCACATACAAATACCACCGAGGACGTTCGGCCGATCCAACATAAATGTAAATTATGCACTGCCAACGATCGAACGTTGCGAACCATAGATGCATCTATTACCCTGCTCGCGAATCATACATGCGACGCGGTCAAATATAAATTTAAAGGAATTACCCCTCTCGCGAATCATACATGCAACGCGGTCAAATATAAATTAAACGAATTACCCCGCTCGCGAATCGTACATGCGACGCGGTTTCACATAGATTTCTTAAGTTATTATAGTATTCTTCCATTCTTTTCAAACAACTCGACCAATGCCCAACGCTCCAAAACTCGCTTTTGCTTTATTAATATTCACAAGCTTTTAATCCTCCTCCGACTTCGTAACATTGAGTAAAATGCTCATACGCCACCAACAAATTGATATCTACAATTATAATCTCAATTACAATAAAAGTATGACTCAAAAATATTTATCAATATCCATTTATAGCTCACAAGTTGGCTACAAGCCTCTAGCTCAAATCGTCTAATAGGTTCACTTACTAGCACGTTCAACTCCATTCTTATCATTTAATACCCATTTGAAGTCATCAATGATACTACATTAATTCTTCAACACCGCCAAATTACTATTCATCGTCTTCCTTAACCAACATTTCCAAAATATTTAATTTGTTGAACACTTCCAATTAAGCTAGAAAATGATTCCTTAGGTTCATTGCATCCTTTAATTTCATTTCTTAAAAACACTATTTATCTCTCCTTCATTTTCTGAAGAACACTATTCATGCCATAAACTTGGGTTTATGAAATAAATTATCCAACCATAACAACTTGAAACAAATATTAGAATTACTCTCACCGACTCATAAGAAATGAGCTTGAAGCATTAGTATTACCTTCCTGAAGCTTTTCCTTAAAAATTAAATATTTGGAAAATTTGGTGTTCTTGAACAACTTGAAAGATTTCTAGGGATTTCAAAGATTGAATGATGTTAATACTAGTGTTAATAGGATGTTATTAACTTAAAATATCCGAAAAAACTCACCTTGTATTCTTAAGTAGTCCCCAAGTCGAATCCACCATGAAAGAACGAATCCCTAGCTCAAGCAAATCCCCAAAAATGGTTGTTGCCCATGACTTCCTTATATAGGCACAGGTGCTTCAGCTATTTGTACCTTGCATTGTGCAGATTGTACCTCGTATTACAAGTTTTCCCCTGTTGGACACCTTTTACTAAAATGTCCATAATTCCTTGTAGAAATATCCAAATGACGAATACTTTGAAGCGTTAGAAACTAGACTCGAAGATATTTTATTTGAGAGGATTTACACCATTTATATCATTATATATTTTGAGATATAAGCTTCTAAAGTCGGATTCATGCATCAGAAATTTCTAGCAAAACTGCTTTACCAGTCTTCATTCAGTCGATCATAACTTTCTGATAAAGTGTCCAAATAATGAATGGTTTAACTTTATGGAAACTAGGATCAGAGGATATAACTTTCATGTTTTGACAATTTTAAGGTGCCTTATATATTTCGATATATAATCTTCCAAAATCAGCTCTGCGAATGCACCAGTTGCTGTCCAAAATCAGCTTTTGCAACAGAAAAATTCCAACAGCTCCTTTGTCCGAAATCCATTCCGTTAACCTTCCGAAATCCACTCTAGGCCCTCGAGACCTTAACCAATTATACCAACATGTCTTAAAATACAATACAAACTTAGTCGAGGCTTCAAACCACATCAAATAACGCCGAAATTACGAATCGCCCACCAAATCAAATTATGAGTTTTCAAATCTTTCAACTTCTATATTTTGCGCAGAAACGTATCAAATTATCTGGAGACTTCAAATTTTACACACGAGTCATAAATGACATAATGGATTTTTTTCCAATTTTCAGAGTCAGATTCCGACCCCGATTTTCAAAAATCAACTCTTGGTCAAACTTTTCAAAAATCTTCTATTTTCCAACTTTCACCAAAATGCGCCAAATTTTCCTACGGACTTCCAAATCCAAATCTAAACATGCGCCTAAGTCTGAAATCACCATACGAAACTATTGGAATCATCAAAATTCTATTCCGGGGTCGTTTGCTCAAAATCAACCCTTAGTCAGATTCTTCCAACTTAAAGCTTCCGAAATGAGAATTCTCTTTCCAAATCAACTACGAACTTTCCGAATTTCAATTCCTACCATGCGTATAATTCATAATACCTGAAGTGAAGTTGTTCATGGCCTCAAACCGCCGAACGACATGTTAGAGCTCAAAACGATCGGTCGGGTTGTTACATTCTCTCCCACTTAAATATACGTTCGTCCTCGAACGTGCTAATAACTGCTCTAGGGTCGTCTGAAGTCACTGTTTAACACCTCGTGCACCTACCCGAGCTATCACAACCCAGTTGAGCATATTAGCTCGAGAAAATATGAAGATTCTCCCTTTTATTTAGTCAAGTTAGCCTTGGAGACAAATTCCAACATCTGAAATTATCTATCAAGTCTGTTCCCAACATACGAACACCATATCAATATCTATGCGATGCACTAATACATGATTGCATACCTTTGCTGAATCCACAATATGCACTGCATAACTTACATGACCATAATAACATTCTCTCGAAATTTCATGAATCTGATGCTCACAATGCACCTCATGACATATATAAGTCTTGTTTCAACTCTGGCAATACCACCACAAAAGAAGAGATGTGTAGAAAATTATAACCAACTGCCAAGTCAACAAATCATTGAATCTCTCCTCTTGACTAGAATCATCACCCCATTATGAACTAAACAATGGTATTTTTCTCTTTAATATGATTCATATAATCCAATTGCACTGATCCCAGATCCAAAAATATCGTCTCACCCAGTATAAGTTTCACGACCTGGATTTTCCACCGTCTGGATCGTGATGGCGCCTAACATTACACTCTCTAAGCAAGCCAACGTTAGAGTTCTATTATCTTTTTTCGTTACTTTTTCTTTTATAATCAAAATTCAACAAGCTAACCCAACGAAATAAAAGTGAAAGTACATAATTAACCGTTTATCCTTGCAATATTAATAAAATCGAAACTATTACCACCCAAAAACTGGTGTCACAACTCACGAACATTCTATGAATATCTACAAGTATGAGTTTGAAAGAAGAATACATCTTCTCGAAAGAGAAGTAAAACAGAATTGTAAAGCATAGGAGGGGAGGCAAGGGCCTGCGGATGCCTGTAGGACTACCTTGGGTCTCTCGGACGAATAACTGCAACTAACCTCTCGATCAGCCATAATCAGCTCCAAAAATCTGCATAGAAGTGCAGAGTGTAGCATCAATATAACCGACCCCATGTATTGATAAGTGCCGAGCCTAAACTTGACGAGGTAGTGACGAGGATACGGCGGGGCATTTGTAATATAACCTATATTCAGTTTATAATAAAGAAAAAAGGAAGTACGAAATAAAATAGAATAGTAACTTGCAGTAAATAGATACAGAACCCAGTTATCTTGCTAGTACTCAGCTATAACCAATCCTTAAGAATGTTTCAATGCTACAAAATGAAATCACAATAGAAGCAACACAAATAAACAAACAAATGATGCGGCGTCCATCCCGATCCCACTATATAATCAGTAATAATATGAACATTCACCTTTATTCCTCCTGTTGCAGCGTGCAACCCGATCCCACTTGTCCACTCTTATTACTCCTCAATATATCACCCTTATTCCTCATGTTGCGGCGTGCAACCTGGTCACACCTGTCCACCCTTATTACTCCTTGTTGCAGCGTGCAACCCGATCCCACCAGACAATCATCAGTCACATATAAGAACAAATGTTTTACCATTTAGCTCAAACCCTCCGAAACATTTATGCCTCAAACCAATGTAAACGGAAAACAAAACCATTATGGAACTTCACCAATTATTACTACATAGCGAGACCAACCAGAATGTACCATGAAACACTGACAACCAGCTTAACCATTAATGTACCACAATGAAACCACGGAACAACTAATACTTTCAAATAAGTAAAAAAATAACTAACAAAAATAAAGTAGACAAAGAACCATCAATAAGCATGAAACAGTTAAGACATGAAGATAATAAATTGGGAACGGGGAAGGGAGCAGGCCAAAATAGTAATTTGGCAGCGCGTAGGTACTCGTCACCTCACTTATACGCCATACACATGCAATTTCACATAGAAATTAAGTTAGGTATTCCTAATCCCTCAAGTCAAAGTTAGACCAAACACTTACCTCAATCTGACGGCCAACTCAACGCTCAATTATCGCTTTTCCTCTATTTTCCACCTCCGGACCACTCGTATCTAGTCAATATCAACTTAATAACATCAATTATTGCTAAAGAAACCAACTCCAATGCATAATTATAAGTTTCCCAACATTTTTCCCAAAAAGTCAAAAATCAACCCTGGGCCTGCTTGGTCAAAACCCGAAATTCGGACCAAAACCCGATTACCCGTTCACCCCCGAGCCCGGATGTACAATTGGTTTTGGAATCCGACCACAATTTAAGGTCTAAATCCCCAAATTTTGAAAACCTTAAGTTCTACCCAAAAACCCCTGATTCCACCATGAAAATCCTGGATTCTAGGTCGAAATCTTGACAAAAGAAGTGAAAGATTGAGTTAAGAATCACTTACCTGTGATTTGGGGAAGAACTTGCCTTTGAAAAATTGCCTAAGGGGTTTGGGAGTGTTTTGAAAGATTGAAAAATGAGAAAACCCCGTCTAAGTACCCAAATTATCAGCTGCCGATGTGGCATTTTCGACTAGAGCTTCGCAATTGCGAAGCTCGCAAATGTGAGAAAGGTATCGCAAATGCGAACCTATCGCATTTCTGCTGCTGTCGCAAATGTGAACCTTTTGGTCGCAAATGTGAAGAATTGCATTACCCAGTTCCCATCGCAAATGCGATTGCTGGCCTTCCACAAATGCAACCACATTGTCGCAAATGCGAACCTAGGTTGATCTAGGCATTTATCGCAAATGCGAATAAATTTTTCGCAAATGCAAACTTGGAAGAAAATGGGGAATTTCGCAAATGCGAACACTGACCTAGCAATTGCGAGATTGGAGGCCAGTTCTTAGAAAATGCATACACCACAAAAATTCTAAGTCTAATTCACTCTGTGGCCTATCCGAAACTCACCCGAGCACTCAGGGCTCCAACCCAAACATGCACACGAGTATAAAAACATCCTATGGACTTGCTCGTGCAATCAAATCGCTAATAAATACCTAAAACTACGGATTTAGCCTCAAAACTCACGAATTCCTCAAGAACATATCAAATTCACTATCTTCTCAACCGGACGTCCGAATCACGTCAAATAAACTCCGATTTCCACAAAATTTCAAATAAACAACATAAATGTTATAATAGACATGTGCCGGGATCTGGAACCAAAATACGGTCCCCATACCAACGAGTTCAAACAATAATCAATTTCTTTAATTCTATGGATTTTCAGTCTTACAATTTTCATCAAAAATTCAATTCTCGAGCTTGGGACCTTGGAATTCGATTCCGAGCATACGCCCTGGTCCCATATTTTATTACGGAGCCACCGAGACCGTCGGAACACGGGTCTAGGTCCATTTACCCAAAATATTGACCAAAGTCAACTAAAAATCATTTTAAATTTCAAAAATTATTATTTCTTCTATTTTCACATAAATGCTTTTCGGAATTACGCCGGAACTGTGCACGCATATAGAGGAGGATATTTATAAGATTTGTAAGGCTAATGAGCGTGGAATAAGTCCTAAAACACAAGATGACCCCTTAGGTCATCACAATCTCCACCTCTAAAACAATCGTTCGTCCTCAAACGGACATAGAAAAGTACCTGAACTGGCGAACAAGTGGGGATATCTACTCCGCATGTCCGACTCGGACTCCCAAGTAGCTTCCACAACAGGCTGACCTCTCCACTACACTCGAACTGAAGGGTAACTCTTCGACCTCAGCGGTCGAACCTACCGGTCTAGAATGGATATCGGCTCCTCCTCACAAGTCAAATCCTTGTCCAACTAGACATAGCTGAAGTCTAATACGTGGGACGGGTCACCATGATACTTCCGGAGCATGGACACATGAAATACTGGATGAACTGACGATAACCCTGGAGGCAGCGCAAGTCTATAAGCCACCTCCCCCACTCTCTCGAGAATCTCGAATGGCCCGATATACCTAGGGCTCAACTTGGCCTTCTTCCCAAACCTCATGACACCCTTCATGGGCGATACCCGAAGCAATACTCTCTCCCCGACCATGAATACCACATCATGAACTCTACGGTCGGCATAACTCTTTTTCCTGGACTGAGCTGAACGAAGGTGATCTTGAATAATCTTGACCTTGTCCAAGGCCTCCTATACTAAATATGTACCCAACAACCGAGCCTCCGCCAGCTCAAACCACCCAATTGGCAACCTGCACCGTCTACCACATTACTCCTCATAGGGAGCCATCTGAATGCTCGACTGATAGCTATTATTGTAGGCAAACTCCACTAACGGAAAGAACTAATCCCAAGAACCTCCAAAGTCAATGACACAGGCGCGGAGCATATCCTCCAAGATCTGAATAGTACGCTCGGACTGTCCGTCTGTCTGAGGATGAAATATTGTACTCAACTCGGACCGCGTACCAAACTCACGCTGAACATCCCTCCTAAAGTGCGAGGTAAATTGCATACCTCGATCAGAAATAATCCACAGGGAACACCATGAAGACAAACGATCTCCCAAATATAAATCTCTACTAACCGCTCGAAGAAATTGGTGACTGCCACAGGATTGCAGTGCGCTGACTTAGTCAACATATCCACAATAACCCATACAACGTCGAACTTCCTATGAGTCTGTGGGAGTCCAACAACAAAGTTCATAGTGATACGCTCCCAGTTCCACTCAGAAATCTCCATCTTCTGAAGCAAACCACTGGGTATCTGGTGCTCATACTTCACCTGCTGACAATTGAGAAACCGAGCTACATAAGCCACTACATCCTTTTTCATCCTCCTCCACCAATAATGTTGTCGCAGGTCCTAGTACATCTTGGCAGCGCCCGGGTGGATAGAATAACGAGAACTGTGAGCCTCCTCAAGGATCAACTAACGAAGCCCATCAACATTAGGCACACATACCCGACCCTGCATCCTCAAAACACTGTCATCCCCAACTATAACCTGCTTGGAACCACCGTGCCAAACTGTATCCCTAAGGGCTATCAAGTGAGGGTCATCATACTGCCGATCTCCGATACACTCAAACAAGGAAGACCGAGCGACTGTACAAGACAAAATACAGTGGGGCTCTGAAATATCCAACCTCACAAACTAATTGAACAAAGTCTGAATATCTGAAGCTAGCTGTCTCTCACCGACCGGGATGAAAGCAAGGCTTCCCATACTCACTGTCTTCCTACTCAATGCATCGGCCACCACATTGGCCTTTCCCGGATGATACAGTATCGTGACATCATAGTCTTTCAATACCTCTAACCATCTCATCTGCCTCATATTGAGATCCTTTTGGTTGAACAAATACTGAAGGATGCGATGATCCGTGAAAACCTCACATGGCACGCCATAAAGATAGTGCCTCCAAATTTTCAACGCGTAAACAATGGCTGCCAACTCTAAGTCATTAACAGGGTAATTCTTCTCATGAACCTTCAACTGGCGAGACGCATATTCAATCACCCTGCCCTCCTGCATCAATACCGCTTCGAGCCGAACACGGGAGACATCACAATATACCGTGTATGATCCTGAACCTGATGATAATACTAACATCGGTGTTGTAGTCAAAGCTGTCTTGAGCTTCTGAAAGCTCGCCTCACACTCGTTCGACCATCTGAACGGGGAACCCTTCTGGGTCAACCTGGTCATCGGGGTTGCTATGGATGAAAACCCCTCTACAAACCGACGGTAATAACCCGCCAAACCCAAGAAGCTCCTGATCTCTGTAGCTGAAGTGGGTCTAGGCCAATTTTCTTAGGATCCACCTGAATACCCTATGCTGATACGACGTGACCCAAGAAAGAAACTGGATCCAACTAAAACCTATACTTCAAAAATTTAGCATACATCTGATTGTCCAACAAAGTCTGGAGCACCGTCCGGAGGTGCTGCTCATGCTCCTCCCAGCTACGGGAGTATATCAAAATATCATCAGTAAACACAATCACAAATGCATCCAGGTAAGGCTTGAACACTTGGTTCATCAAGTCCATAAATGTTGCGGGGGAATTGGTCAACCTAAAGGACATCACCAAAAACTCATAGTGCCCATATCGCGTCCGAAAAGTTGTCTTAGGGACATCGGACGCCCTAATCCTCAACTGATGGTAGCCAGATCTCAAGTCAATCTTTGGAAATACCTTGGCACCATGAAGCTGATCAAACAAATCATCAATCCTTGGCAACTGATACTTGTTCTTGATTGTGACCCTGTCCAACTGTCGATAATCTATACACATCCTCATTGACCCATCCTTCTTTTTCAGAAACAAAATCGGTGCACCCCAGGGCGAGACACTAGGTCTAATAAAGCCCTTATCAATCAAATCCTGTAACTGTACCTTCAACTCTTTCAACTCTGGCGGGGACATCCGGTATGGCGGAATAGAAATGGGTTGGGTTCCCGGAGCAACATCAATGCAAAAGTCAATATCCCTGTTGGGTAGCATCCCCGACAGGTCTGCAGGAAATACCTCAGGAAACTCTCGAACAATAGGTAAGGAATCCATAGAAGGAACCTCAGCACTAGAATCAAAAACATAAGCCAAATAGGCGAAACATCCCTTCTCGACCATACGCCAAGCCTTCATATAAGAAACAACCATGCTGGAAGAATGACCAGGGGTCCTCCCCCCTCCCCCCACTCTAATCGAGGCAACCATGGAAAGGCTAAGGTCACTATCTTGGCATGACAGTCCAAGATAGCATGATAAGGTGACAGCTAATCCATGCCCAATATAACATTGAAATCAACCATATCAAGAAGCAAAACGTCTACACTAGTCTCAAGACCCCCAATACCGACCAAACACGATCTACCACAATAGCGTCCCGCACGAGCGTGGACACATATACAGTGGCACTCAAGGAATCACGGGGTACAACCAAATATCAAGCAAAATAAGAGGACACATAAGAGTAAGTAGACCCCAGATCAAGGACTGAAGTATCTCTACTGCAAACTGAAATAGTACATGTGATAACAGCATCGGAGGACTCAGCCTCAGGCCTAGATGGGAAGGCATAACACCGGGGTTGGTCCCCACTACCCTGAACCATATCTCTGGGACAACCTCTGACAGGCGGGCATCCACCTCTAACAGCCTGACCTCCACCTCCAATAGTCTGACCCCTACCTCGAACTGTCTATCCTCTGCCTCTGGATGGTTGAGCAGGCGGTGCAACGATTGGTGCCGAAATCATGGCACGGGAACCCTGATACTATGGATGAATGATGAGTGGCTAGAATTCGTGATTTTAAGCATTATATCCCTTGTATTTTATGAGCTTTAATGATAAAATACACGTCATATGTGCCTAATAGGGTCTATTTTATGTGTAGGTGAATTGGAAATGGAAACGGGGCTAAACGGATGCAAATACGTCGAAGAATACGCGAGAGGGGACGCCCGGACGATAGCCGGGCACCAAGCCAAACAGCCTGGGGTAGCCTGGCGTTACCTAGGCGTTCGACCCATAACGCCTAGGGGGTCCAGGCGTTACCCAGGCTTTAGAGCTGTAACGCCAGGGCCTGCCTGGCCTTACCCAGGCATTTGGGCTGAAACGCCAGGGTCCCGGAACGGCCAGAAATTGAGTTTTGACGGGTTTTAAGTGTTTCCAAGTTAGAATAGAAGTCTTTGAGGCGTTTAGGGTTCATTCTACACATATAAATAGACCCAAAAACATCACATGGAGGGACTTTTGGAGAGGGGAATTCGTTTGGGAACTTTGGACGGAGGAACACACCACGTTGAATGAGGATTCTACTTA
>MDKI01218716.1:0-12348 GCA_005239505.1 Nicotiana paniculata | reverse complement strand
ACTTACCTTCAATAACTAGGTCGTTTCCCCCTCTTGAATGCTGAAAATCGTCCCAAGGAAGAACAAGAAGATGAGGAAAATGAATTAAATCCCACTATAAAAACACACTGCCCAGTGGTCTCCTCTATGCGATCACAGCCTAGGCAGTGCGATCGCAAAGCTTTAAATGACCAGGCCCTAATGGACCTTCTATGCGAACACAGAGAGAGCCGTGCAAACACACAGGGTAAGGAGTAGCTGGGCTGACCCAAAGGCTGGGCTGTGATGCGAACGCGGGTGGGGTGTGCGATCGCACTGGGTCAGGATCCCAACTCATCGCGATCGCGGTGCCTTTCATGCAAATGCACAGGGCATTCACCACCCCTGCTTAGTTCCTTCTTTGAGAACGCAGTAACCCCTCCGCGATCGCAGAGAAGGAAACCAAACCTGGAATTTCTGGTGTTTTAAAATTAGCTCCGAGGGGTCCGAAACTCACCCGAGCCCCTCGGGACCCTGTCCAAAGGCACTGGCAAGTCTGTATTCATGATATGGACTCGCTCAAATTTTCGAAACGTGAAAAAGATCAACGAAATTAAGAATTCGACCCCAAAACCAAATTGAATCAAACTTTGAACTTAAAGTTCTAGAATTTGTTAACAATGCGCCGAACCGACCTATACTACTCGGAATGACACCAAATTTTGCAGGCAAGTCATAAATGACATAACTAAACTATTCTGGCTCTTGGAATTCTGTTCAGACCTCGCTAACACAAAAACACGTCCCAAACCACAATATTAACTTAAGGAAATTCTTATTTCGATATCGGGCGCCGAAATGCTCCCGGGTCATCCAAAACCCATTTCGAACATACGCCCAAGTACGAAATCAGCATACGAAGCTACCAGAATCATAGAAACTCGATTCCGAGGTCGTTTGCTCAAAATATTGACCGAAGTCAAACTTGGCCTTAAAGGCCAACCCGAAGGAACCAGGTGTTCCAATATTGCTCTAAACATTTCTGAATCCCGGACCACCCGCCCCCACAAGTCATAAATCAAAATAAGCCGCTATGGGAAGTTTCATTTAGGGGAACAGGGTCCGATAATGCAAAACGACCGGTCGGGTCGTTACAGAAAAAATGGTACAAAATTATATGACTCGGATGTTATTGCAATTATAGCCAAAAGGTGCCAGTTTGGCTAATTATGAAATAATTTGGGCTCAATAGGTCCATAAATATAAATAATAAATCAAGAATTTGGAAGTCATTTATGATGCAATTTTATGATTATTTATTAGAAATAAAATACTAGGCAAATTAATAAAAATATGAAAAATTATGGAAAAATACCCATTGATTCTAATGCATGATTTTGAAGAAATATATGTAATTAAAAAAAAATTATTTTGGTAAAAATTGGGTATCAGCAGCTGCCCCTCTTTACCCCGAAAGGATGAAAGAGTTGTCGGGTAAAGATATGATGGCCAATTTTGACCGAGCGAAACGGTTTGAGAGATTTAGGCCGCGCTCTTGACTTCTGAGCTGCCTACATATCCCTGATCTTACAGGAATCAGGCTATGTGTAGTTCTGGATTCATCGGCGAAATATATCGATGAAGTCATCACAAGAACAGACACAATGTTTCGGGATATGCGAAGGATTGGTTATGGTGAGAGGCCAGGTTTTGAGATAACTGAAGGAACTTGAGCGAGATCGCTCCCGCTGGGATAGCAGTTGCTTGTCGGCTCATCTGCAAATGAAGATGCTACAAGCATATATTGTGCAGAAATTTAAACATGATGCAGGTTCCCTTTGGACTATGAAAGTCGTCTTCGGAGGGATAACGTCCTTAGACCATGATGTCCTGGGCAATGAGGATGGTGCCTCTAAACTATGAAGCCTTTGAATAATGATATGCAAGTCGAGAGAGATCCTCAGCCCATGACATGGTGTCTTCCGGCTATGAGGATGATGCCTTTAGACTATGACGCCTTTGGATAGGTTGTCGATATTTCAGCCCTGGAGAGACAATGCTTAGTCTGGATGAAAAGAATGTAAATCGGAGGCAAAGCTTAGCCTCATGCAGGTATAGAGACAAAGCTTAGTCTCATGCAAGATGCGGGACATGGCTTAGTCTCATGCAAATGAAGGCAGAGATTAGCCTTGTGCGAATGCGGTGGTAGAGCTTAACCTCATGCAAGGTGGAGACAGAGCTTAGTCTCATGCAAGATGCGGGACAGGGCTTAGTCCCATGAAAATGAAGGTAGATATTAGCCTTATGCAAGGGAAGACAGAGATTAGCCTTATGCAAGGGAAGGCAGAGATTAGCCTTATGCAAACGGAAGGCAGAGATCAACCTTATGCAAAGGGAAGGAAGAGATTAGCCTTATGCAGATAGGGGAGGTAGAGCTCAACCTCATGCAGGATGAAGGCAGAGATTACCCTTATGCAAGGGAAGACAGTGTTTAGCCTTATGCATAAAGTAGAATGAATAGCAGATAGTAGCAGAATTTCATTGCTGGTAGCAGATTTCGATAACGCGATTGTTGTGAGGATTGTGACTTTACGGCATGTCTATCCTTTATCCCTGCATCCAAAGAAAAGTCGTGAGTTTTATAGATGTGGAAGGTTGATTTTTGTCCCCGCTGGCTTTGCTTGTCCTGCTTTGCTTGGTCTGATGATCCTATTTGCATCATCGGGGTTGCGTTTGGCTAAACAGAGCTATATTTTGAAAACGTGCATAATTTTATAAAGACATAGTAAAATATATTTTGAGGGATTTAGATGAACCGACGACCGTGACATGGTTCTATACATTACAACCACTCATGCTACAGAATTTTGAGGGCCCTCCTCAAAATTCTGCCCCAGTTAGATGGTTGGTGATTCTGACCGTTGTTCATGTTGCGATCGGCTGAACCTGCTTCAGAATTTTGAGGGTCCTTCTCAAAATTCTACCCCAGTTTCCAATTGCGGGGAATATGAGATTTTTATTGAATTATGACCGAACCCATAGGGCTGCTTATGTATCCCCTTTTAAACGGGAATCAGGTCGGCCATAGTTCAGTTACAACATAGAAAATTACACATAATATCGTTTGACTGAATCTGAATTGATTGGCTTTGGCCAAACTTCTCCGTCCATTTATGCAAGTATGAGAGCTCCTCCTGTCAATACTCGGTGAACCATATACGGACCTTGCCAGTTGGGAGAAAATTTTCCTTTGGATTTGTCTTGATGTGGAAAGATCTTCTTTAACACCAGCTGCCCCGGTGTGAACTGTCTTGGCTTGAGTCTCTGTTGAAGGCTTTGGACATTCTATTCTGATAAAGTTGACCATGACATATTGTATTCATCCTTTTCCTATCTATGAGGGCCAATTGCTCATGGCGGCCTTTTATCCATTCTGTATCGCTGAGCTCAGCTTCTTGTATGATTCTTAAGGAAGGGATCTCCACTTCGGCAGGGATAAAAACTTTTGTACCATAAACCAGTAGAATAAGGAGTTGCCCCGGTTGATGTGCGAACTGTGGTGCGGTATCCCAGTAAGGCGAATGATAACTTTTCATGCCACTGTTTGTGCTTTTCTATCATCTTTCTCAATATCTTTTTGATGTTCTTGTTGGCGACTTCCACAACTCCATTCATTTGTGGTCTATAGGCTATGGAATTCTCGTGCTTGATTTTAAAAGTCTTGCACATGGCTTTCATCAGATCACTGTTGAGATTGGAGCCGTTGTCAGTGATGATTGACTCCGGAACCCCGAACCAACAAATGATACAGTCACGAACAAAGTCTTCCCTGAATTTATTAGTCACTTCTTTGTATGATGCCACTTCGACCCATTTGGTGAAGTAATCAATAACTACTAGGATGAACATGTCTCCTTTTGAGGCAGTGGGCTCGATTGGTCCAATAACGTCCATTCCCCAAGCGACAAACGACCAAGGTGAGCTTGTTGCATTTAGCTCATTTGGGGGTACCTTTATCATATCTGCTTGTACCTGACATTGATAGCATTTCCGGACATATTGGATGCAGTCCGTTTCCACGGTCATCCAGAAGTAACCGATTCTAAGTGTTTTCTTTGCTAAGACAAAACCATTCATGTGTGGGCCACATGTCTAATCATGTATTTCTTCAAGTAGTCTGGAATCTTCCTTTGCATCGACACATCTCAATAATCCTAAGTCGGGATTTCTCCTGTATAGGTTTCCTCTGCTGAGAAAGAAATTGTTGGACAATCTCCGGAGCATGCGTTTCTGAGTGTGATTTGCAAGCTATAGGTACTCTCCCTTTGACAAGTATTTCCTAATGTCGTGGAACCATGGTCTTCCGTCTGCTTCTTCTTCAATGTGGGCACAATATGTCGGTTGGCTATGGATATTTACTGGAATAGGATCAATGAAGTTTGTATCTGGGTGCTGTATCATGGATGATAGAGCGGCCAATGCATCAGCAAACTCGTTCTGAATCCTGGGGACGTGGCAAAATTCTATCTTTGTGAACCTTTTCCTCAATTCCTGCACATGGTGCAGATATGACAATATCTTGGAATTTTTGGTAGCCCATTCTCCTTTTACTTGGTGTATTAGCAGATCTGAGTCACAAATTACTAGAAACTCCTGGATATTCATGTCAATGGCCATATTGAGCCCTAAGATGCAGGCCTTATATTCTGCCATATTGTTGGTATAGGGAAATATGAGTTTGGCAGATACCGGGTAGTGTTGACCTATTTCCAATATCAGGACAACTTCAATGCCGACTCTTTTGAAATTGGCTTCTCCGTCGAAGAACATTCTCCACCCGTCGTTGGATTCTGCAATGTCTTCCCCTATGAATGACACTTCTTCGTCGGGAAAATACATTTTCAGGGGTTCGTATTCTCCTCCCACGGGATTCTCAGGAAGATGATCTGCCACTGCTTGTCCCTTGACCCCTTTCTGAGTCACATAGAAAATGTCGAACTCACTCAACAGGATTTGCCATTTGGTCAGTTTGCCAGTGGGAATGGGCTTCTGAAGATATATTTCAAGGGATCCATCCTTGATATGAGATACGTTGTGTAGGCACAGAAGTAATGCCTCAGCTTCTGGGCTACCCAGTTTAGAGCATAGCAGGTACGTTCCAGTAGAGAATACCGTGCCTCATGTGGAGTGAACTTCTTACTCAGATAATAAATAGCATGTTCCTTTCTTCCTGTCTCATCGTGCTTCCCCAGAACGCAGGCAAAAGCTCCATCTAATATCGCAAGATAGAGTAGCAAGGGTCTAGCTGGCTCTGGTGGGACCAAGACTGGTGGCGTTGACAAGTATTCCTTGATTCTGTCGAAAGCATTTTGACAATCCTCGGTCCATTTAGTTGCAGCATCTTTCTTTAAAATCTTAAAGATCGGTTGACATATAACCGTGGACTGGGCTATGAATCGGCTGATGTAGTTAAGGCGTCCCAGGAAACCCATCACATCTTTCTTGTTCTTTGGCGGTGGAAATTCATGGATGGCTTTGACTTTTGATGGATCCAGTTATATTCCTCGGCGGCTGACGATGAACCCAAGCAATTTCCCAGTAGGAACTCCGAACGCACACTTTGCGGGGTTTAACTTCAACTTATACTTTCGCAGCATGTCGAAGAATTTTCTCAAATCTTCTGTATGGTCGGTGGCTCTCTTGGACTTAATGATGAAGTCATCCACATACACCTCAATTTCATTATGTATCATATCATGGAAGATAGTGGTCATAGCTCTCATATAAGTGTCCCCAGCATTCTTTAGGCCGAACGACATCATCTTATAACAGTAAAATCTCCACGGTGTAATGAAAGCTGTTTTCTCAGTGTCTTCCTCGTCCATCCAAATCTGGTGGTAACCAGCAAACAATCCACGAACGATTGGAGTTCATGCTTCGCACAATTGTCAATCAAGATGTGTATGTTCGGGAGAGGAAAATCATCCTTCGAACTGGCCCGGTTGAGACCCCGATAGTCGACACAAACCCTGACCTTTCCATATTTATTGGGCACTGGAACGATGTTGGCTAACCATGTCGGATATTAAACTACCCTGAGAACCTTGGCGTTGATTTGCTTGGTAACTTCCTCTTTGATTTTCAGACTCATATCAGGCTTGAATTTTCTGAGCTTCTGCCTTACCGGCGGGCACATTGGATTGGTTGGTAACTTGTGAGCCACAATGGATGTACTTAGACCAGTCATGTCATCGTACGACCATGCAAATATGTCTTCATACTCTTTCAAGAATTATGTGTATTCCACTTTCTCTGATGGCGATAGATGAATGCTGATGCGAGTTTCCTTTACAGTTTCTGAATCTCCCAGGTTGACTATCTCGGTTTCGTCCAGATTGGACTTAGGTCTATTTTCAAAATCCTCAACTTCTCTGATAATTTCATCGGGTATGGTATACTTCTTCTGAATCACTGTCCTTTTGTTGCGTTGTCTCATCGCATGTCTCAGTCATTGGTTCATCAAGAAAGGAAGTAGTAATGTTATAAAATAAAATAATGAGAGAAAATGATAATAAATGAATACAGATTTGTTGAAACGTAAAACTGATTTTTGAATGTTTTGGAACATTGGAGATTTGATTGGAAAATGCAAAAAATGGAAATTAGGAAAAGGAAATCATTAGCAAAATAAAATAAACAATGCTTGTTCAGCCTTGCTACCTCGGGACTCGTCGGGCCTTGGATGGTCTGACAGTCCAATTCTTGAGAAACGATCCCTTGCTCACACTTTGGATGGTAGGGCCTTCCTCTTGCTCCTCCTCAACAATAACACAACAGTGCATGTCACCATATTCCAGGAATAGATCTTTCAAAGCTGCTAGAGTTTCTTCTTCTTCTGACCCCCATATGATATCAACTTTCCGGAAAGTCTGCTCCAAATGTGGTATAGGCTGTTCCAATCGATAGTAGGGACCGCGCCATGGTGGCGACCAATCTTTGTACTCCTGCCAAGTGTATTTGTATCCCAGCCCAAAAGTGGTTCCATGGTGCTTCAACTGTATTGGTTTGGGAATCCCCTGAAGATTTTCCCGAGTCTTCTGCCAGGCTCGTATCCACTCCAGTTCAGTATGCTTTCGATCTTACTGTCCCACCATTTGTATTTATCTACTGTATTGACCCGTTCAATGTGGTGGTAGGTTTCTCCACCCAGCCTTCTTCTACCCTCAATTCCCGGGATGGTCTGGCGACTATAGATAGGGGCCTGTAGATGATTACTTCCTGGTGGTTCCATTCAAATTTCACTACCTGATGCAATGTTGATGCCACAGACCCAGCGGCATGTATCCATGGGCGTCCCAACAGTAGATTATAGGATGCCGATATGTCTATCACCTGAAATTCAATTTCGAACCATGTAGGTCCCATCTGCAGACAAAGACTAATTTCGCCTATGGTAGACCACTGAGATTCGTCGAAAGCCTTTACATTCATAGATCCTTCTTTGATCTCGTGCAACCCCTTGCCCACTTTCTTGAGTGTTTTCAACGGACAGATGTTGAGGCTGGATCCCCCGTCGATTAGAATCCTGGTGATGAAGTAGTCCTCACATTGCATAGTGATGTGTAGTGCTTTGTTATGACTTAGCCCTTCAGGCGGCAGCTCGTCATTGTGGAAAGTGATCTTGTGACTCTCCAATACTTGACCTACCATATTGGCCATTTCTCCACTAGTTATGTTATTTGGCACATATGCTTCGTTCATCACTTTCATCAAAGCATTCCTGTGTGTCTCTGAATTCTGTAGCAATGACAGAATGGATATCTGGGCTGGAGTTTTGTTTAGATGATCGATGACTGAGTATTCCCTGGCCTGCACCTTCCTCCAAAGATCATCTGGTCCTGTCTCAAAGACGGGTGGCCTGTTGGAAGCATTCTTGCTAGACTGTGTCAAGTGTTCAGGTGTATAGACCCTACCGGTCCTTGTCATCCCATGTGCTGCACCAACTTCTTCTATCCTAACTTTACTTTTCCTTCTTTCTTCATCCGTGTAATCCCAAGGTACAGTCTTATTGTTGAAAGGCGGTGCGGTTGACACTGTCACTGTGATCGGTGCAGCTATTTTTACTTCAAATGGAATGGGTGCCTTAGCAGGCTGCATAACTTCAACCTCGAATGGCAAATGTGTGTTTGCAGGTGGTGCCATTTCAAACTTGAATGGGAGTGACATAATTACCTCGATGTCTCCAGATGGCTGAATATGGACTATGATGGGATTAAGGTGACTGCTGGCGTCTTTAGGTCATCACCTTCTATGATTAACCCGATCGACCCCTTTGGGTCCCAATCTTCCTCTATCTCTATCATGTTGACACCACTATGGTCTGGAAATGGATTGTTGCGAACATTGGGAGCAACTTCTTTTTCCTGGATGACCTTGTTATCAATCATAGACTAGATCTTATCCTTCAATGAGCGACATTCATCAATTGTATGCCCCTTCATGCCGGAATGGTATGCACATGCCTTGTTTGGATTGACTTATTGGGATAGATTTTCAGGGGTTATAGCAGGGATAGGAGTGACATAACCAGTAGCTTTTAATCTTTCATACAGCTGGTCGATAGGTTCAGCAATGGCAGTGTATTATTTAGGAGGTCTGTGATCAAAGTTGGGTCGAGGTCTCGGGAAATTTTGGCGAGCAGGGGATGATTAAAAGTGAGATGGCTGAGAGTTGTAGGTATGATAAACAAGAGCTGGTTGGGAATATCTAGGGGAAGTAGGCTGATATGTAAACAGTGGAGATGGCTGATATGTTGATGGAGGTGCTGACTGATAGGTGGGCGAGAGTGCTTGATAGGTGAGTGGGGAAGTTCTGTATACCAATGGGGATTTGGGTCCCTGTGCAACCATTACTGTTCCTGCATCTTTCTTCTTGGATATACCACCAGACTGCAAGGCTTTGTTGGTGGCCTGTAGGGCCTCAAAGTTAGTGACCATTCCACTCTTGATACCTTCTTCAATTCTCTCACCCAGCTTGATGATGTCAGAGAATTTGTGGTTTTCAATCACCATTAACCTCTCATAATACTGTGGGTCTTGTGCCTGGACGAAGAATTTGTTCATTTGCTCTTCCTCTAGGGCAGCCTGACCTTGACTGCTTCAGACCTCCAGCGAGCGGCATACTCACGAAAAGTTTCGGTGGGCTTCTTTTTAAGGTTCTGGATGTAGAACACGTCTGGTGCGTTCTCTGTATTGAACCTGAATTGGTCCATGAAGTCTGACGCCATACTTACCCAGTCGGACCACTTCTTAGGGTTTTGGCTGATGTACCAAGATAAAGCTTCTCCTGTGAGGCTCCTCATGAACAATTTCATGCGAATCTTCTTGTCTCTCCCTACTGCAACCAATTTATCACAATAGGTCCTCAGATGGACCCTGGGATCACCTGTACCATCGTATATTTCAAACTTAGGAAGTTTGTAACCCTCCAGTAGTTCGACATCGGGCTGTATGTAGAGATCTTCGTAGTTCAACCCTTCGACTCTCTTACTCCCTTCAATGCCCTGAACTCGACTAGTCAGTTTCTTGAGCTCCTCGGCCAAATTCTTAATGAGCATATCCTTCTCACTGGATTCAGGTGTGTAATCAATGTGTTGGGTGGAGTGAGGTAGAGTCTCCACGTATATGGGGTTGTTCTGATGACCTGGTGTTTGAGCATAGAGGTGGTCACTTGTCGAGTCTTTTGGTTCAGGGATAATTAGCGAGGTATTTCTTGGAGCGTGGAAAGTGTTGTGCTGGTGCTATGGTGGGATAATTTATTTTTTCGGTGGAGTTGTATGATGATGAGTTGTGGGAGGGTTCTGTTTGTTTGGGGTGTTCTGATGAGGTATAGGATTTTGAATGACATCTGGGACACTGAGTGAGAAGGAAAAATTTGCCAAGTTCTGGACATGCTCAAGCTCCCCTTGGAGTTTCAACAACCTTTGCTCGAGTTGTGACATAGCATCCTTCTGAACCTGAGAACCTTGATTGTCAAGAGCTTCTGTTCGTTCCACTGGCATTGTGTTTTCCTGTCTGATGTTGCCCAAATCTTCCATTTTTCCTTTGCATTTGACTTTGCCTTTAAGTGGACTAGGAGGAGGATGAGGTGGAGGGCCCCTATATCTTGTGTGATATGATGATGATGCCAGAATGCACGGACCAACCTTTGGGGAGGGGAATAATCAAAAGATAAACAAAAACAAAAAATAAAAGGTAGCCAAGTCAGTGAGGATCATGAGAAAATATTGCAGTATTTAAACACATAGTGCAGGACTAAAAACGTGTCCTAATTTTGGAGCCTCGTTGTGCCAGAGGTAGGCCTAGCGACAAGTTTATTTTGGAGAACTTAGATGCAAAAAATGCCTCATTTCATTAATGTAAAATAGACTAGTCCAAAACGATACTAAAATAATGAGCAGGAAATAAAGTCACTAATGACACTTGGCCTTATTACGTTGGTAAAAGTAATGAAAAGGAAACCTAGACTACTTAGTCCCCGAAGGACCTTCCCCAGGCTTGATCTTCTTGGTTCTGTTAATCAGGTTCCCCAGGTCGTGCATGCCCAACATCAGGTATACCCTTGCTAGATGCCCTCATTCGTTTCCCTCAGCATTCTGGCAGTTGGTGACCCTTTTTATTGTCTTTGCTTCTAGCTCCATCAGACCCTGCTCCAAATATTCCAACCTTTCACTAGATTTGATGGCCCTTTCCTTCCACTCATCGATCAGTTCCATATTAGTCTTGTGTTGCTCCAGATGCTCGGCCTCGGACGCACGAACCATTTTGCGCAGATTATTGTATTTCACCTGAGCCTTAGCTGCTTCGTCTATGACCCTGTTTCTGCTGATGCCTGGCTCAACTATCCCTGCTATGCTGTCTTCCAACCATGATAGGTAAAAGCGTACATGCCCTGCGTGGTATCTGTCGGGCTCGATGGTGTCCTTTTCTACAATAACCTTGATATGCCACAGATACTGAGCTTCACATTTGTACGGGATATCGTTGTCCTAAAAATATGCCCCGTAATGACTCATTTTGGAGACTCGCGGTATAACTTGCTTTCTACCCGCATGTCTCATGACCCTGATGGGAACATAAAGATATATTCCCCTTAAACCATCAACACCAGGTGCGGAGCGTCCCTCGATCTGATGATGAATTCACTGGTAGGGAACCATTTGAACATCCATTGAACCTGATCCTCGGTCAAATTATCAAAAAGCTACGCCCATTCTGTAGAATTTTCCGGTTGAGAAAACCTATCAGGGATGTAGGTCATCCTATTAGGATGGTGGAAGGCTATATGATCATTCCACGCCCTTCGTGGAAATTCCTGACGATATTGGCCTCTCTGGAGATGCTCCAATAACCAAAACTGTAGTAGTAGATTGCAACCCTCAAAGTGTTTGGCCCCCTTATGGTAGTGGTCCAAGGCTCGGTATATGTCTGCTATGATCAAAGGGACAATGGTATATGTTTGCCCTTCGACCCATTCCATTAAGGTTTTGGCTACCATAGCCAGTCTAGTGTGAATCCGATCTCCTTTGCTTGGAAACACCATCAGATCCAGGAAGCAAATGACGAAAAAACCCTGCGGTGAATATGATCCAAGGAAGTAATAGAGAACTCGTCGTGGAAGATATGATAGGATTTGCTATGGCAGTATCATTCATAGAGATAATCAAAAGGTATATAGGACTCTGTCAGGCACTCTAAACCATCATACTACTTCAAACCCATCATTTTCAGGAACCCCCTAGCGGCACAGTTCTCCGGTACCAACAAACCTGGACTGTCCCAAGGTAATCCCGCAAAGCCCCCTATCTTTTTCAAGAGGGGGGGTCATTTCTATGTTTCCAAAATGGAACACTGACCTTTCTCTATCCCAGAACATAGTAGTTGCTTCGATCAACATGTTGTTTGGTTGAATATCCAGTAAAGAGGGCAAGTTCCCGAGGACCCTCTTCACATGGTCTTTGTCACTGGGCGAGAGGTCTTCCGACCAATCCAGCAATAGTGGTGGTATTCTTTGGACCATGCCGAACCTGGGGACTTCATGACTCATTTTTAAAAAAATAGATAAGGTTAAACCCTTACCCCCGCCAGACTCGACTAATTATACACTTATGATTAGCATGCATGCATTTAGTTCTCCAAATAAATGCACTGAACATGACTGCATCCGTTGGGATTATGAAAAACCCGATGGACTTTTGGATAAGGCTGTCTTAAAGGGTTATCGTGCGGACGACACGTTAACCCGGCTAGATTTGACCATGATGCATTCACAATATAACAGAGTAAGGTTTCTATGGGATTTTAGACCGGTACCCTCAAGCGGACAACTTGA
>ML347728.1:0-11412 GCA_005239505.1 Nicotiana paniculata | reverse complement strand
AATCAAGCTATGTAAAGTATCCGAGAAGTAAATTCACCGACGGGGGAAACCATAACCTTAGATCGTTATTACAATTATTTACACCTTAGTGTAGTTAATCTTTAGTTTTAATCTTTAGTGTTAGTAATTTAAATAACATCAAGTGACAGTTGAGTATTCTAACGGCTTGCTTGATACGTAAATTCCCAGTGGGATCGACTCTGGGCATAATACCCCGGATTATATTTGCAACGCCCGCTTAGTCTTTTATTAGACATAGTTGAGCGTGATCACTTATTCTTAATAGTAACCTTATTCAACTGCCGATAGTCAATACACATCCTCATCGAGCCATCTTTCTTCTTGACAAACAATACTGGAGCACCCCAAGGAGAGACACTAGGCCTATTGAAGACTTTATCCAACAATTCCTGCAACTGATCTTTCAACTCCTTCAACTCTGGCGGGGCCATGCGATACGACGTAGTAGAAATAGGTTGGGTGCCCTGAGCTAACTCAATACAAAAATCAATATCCCTGTCGGGTGGCATACCTGGCAGGTCAGCAGGGAAAACCTCTGGAAACTCACGAACCACGGGCACAGAATCCAGGGAAGAAACCTCGGCGCTAGAATCACGAACATAGGCCAGATAGGCCAAACAACCCTTTTCGACCGTGCGTCGAGCCTTCATATAAGAATTAACTCTACCAGAAGAATGACTAGGAGTTCCCTTCCACTCCAAACGAGGCACCCCTGGCAAAGCCAAGGTCACTGTCTTGGCATGACAGTCCAGAATAGCATAATACGGGGATAACCAATTCATCCCCAATATAACATCGAAGTCAACCATATCCAGAAGCAAAAGATCAACCTGAGTCTCCAAACCACCCATGACTACTAAGCAAGCGCGGTAGACTCGATCTACTACTATAGAATCACCCACCGATGTGGACACATGCACAGCAGTACTCAAGGAATCACGGGGCATACTCAAATAAGGGGCAAAATATGAAGACACATAGGAGAATGTAGAACCCGGATCAAATAACACCGAAGCCTCTCGACTGCAAACTGAAACAGTACCTGTAATAACTGCATCAAAAGCCTCGGCATCAGGCCTGGCAGGAAAAGCATAGCACCGGGGTTGAGCTCCTCCAATCTGATCATCTCTGGGTCGACCTACTGTGGTCTGACCTCTACCTCTCGTGGCATGTCCTCCACCTCTATGAGTCTGACCTCTACCTCTGGCACCCCGACCGCCACCCCTAGCTGGCTGAGGGGGTGGGGTGCACCTGATGCGGGAACCATGGCACGGGAACCCTGATACTGAGGACCACTAGAAGCTCGGGGACAATACCTGGCAATGTGCCCCGGAACACCACAAGAATAACAAGGCCTCTGCTGATATGGCTGGGGACTCTGAAACTGTCCCTGACAACCCTGAAACCACCTTGATAACTCTGAAGCAGCGGTGCACTGATAGGTGCTGGTGGTGCACCAATAGGAGCTACCGGTGCACTGTGAGCTACTTGAAGTGTCGACTGATAGGGTCTGGGAGGGTGACCTCTGACTGAAGAAACCCTGTCCCAGATGAGGCTCCACTGAAACGACCGAAGTGACGGGGCCTCTTTTCAGCCCCTTGACCACCGCCCTGTGACATCATCATATCAATCCTCCTGGCCACATTGGCCGCATCCTGAAATGAAATATCAGTACCTGACTCTCTAGCCATCTGAAGTCTGATAGGCTGGGCCAATCCCTCAATAAATCTTTGAAACCTCTCCCGATCAGTGGGGAGTATCATAATAGCATGCCGAGCTAGAGTGATGAACCTGGTCTCGTACTAAGTGACTGTCATAGATCCTTGCTGGAGACGCTCAAACTGTCTCCGAAGGTCCTCCCTTTGAGTAATGGGAAGGAACTTCCCCGAAAATACCTCTGAGAACTGGGTCCAAGTCAAAGGTGCAGACCCAGCTGGCCTGGTCAAGCAATAGTCTCTCCACCAAGTCTTGGCGGAACCCGATAGACGAAAGGTAGCAAAATCAACTTCAATGGACTTTACTATGACCATGTTTCGAAGAACCTCATGACAACTGTCCAAATAATCCTGGGGATCCTCTGATGGTGAACCAGTAAAAGTAGCAGGAAATAACTTTGTGAACCTGTCCAGTCTCCACAAAGCATCCGCTGACATAGCTGCTCCCTCTGCTACCGGTGTTGCAATACCCGGCTGAGCTACTCCGGCTGGCTGAGGTGCTGGAGTCTGAAACTGTGGCGCTAGCTGCTCTGGCGTGCGGGTAGAAGGAGTCTGGGTACCTCCCCCAGCCTGAGAGACAACTGGTGCAGTAGGAAGAAGACCCTCATGTGCTACACTCTCCATGAGTCCGACTAGACGGACAAGAGCGTCCTGAAGCACTGGGGTAGCTATGAACCCCTCTGGGACCTGAGCTGGTCCAACTGGAACTGCCAGAACTGGGACCTCCTCATCAGACTCGACCTGAGGGTCCTCAACTGGGGCTGCTACTCTAGGCTGAGCCCGGCCCCGGCCCTGGCCTTCGCCCCGAGTAGGAGCTGTAGCATGAGTGTCAGGCTGCTGGGCGGAACCAAGGGAAGCACGCGTCCTCGCCATCTACGAGAGAATAAAATAGAAACTCAATCGGTACTCAGAATCATAGCGGACGACAGAGAAGAAAAGAAATATGGAGTCATCCTAACTTTGCAGCCTCTGGGGGATAAATACAGACGTCTCCGTACCGATCCATCAGACTGTACCAAGTTGTTCGTGAGTTGTGAGACCTAAGTAACCTAGTGCTCTGATACCAACTTGTCACGACCCGAAATCCCACCTTCGGGTCGTGATTGCGTCTAACGTTGAACCCGCTAGACAAGCCAATGTGTACAGTTAAACTAACATGATAACACCGAATTAACAGAATAAGCTTAAAACAGTTCACAATTTAACAGCAGAAGTAGATAAAGTTTCAAAACTAAGTAAAGACAACATAATACAACATCGCAATATTTCCCCAAAACCTGGAGTCACAAACTCATGAACTGTCTATAGGAGTGCTAAATACAAAGTCTGAAAGGAAATACATGACTGTCTCTGAAAACTAGAGGAAAGACAAGACAGAAATCAAGAACTAGTGATAGGAGAGACGCCAAGGCCCACGAACACCAGCAGGTATACCTTGAAGCCTCTAAGGTGAACTGAAGGAGACTCCCTCAATGCTGTCCACCGGGTCCGAGTGCGGGATCTGCACAACAATAATATGTGCAGTGTACCATCAGTTCAACCGACCCCATGTACTGAGTAAGTGCCGAGCCTAACCTCAGCCGAAGTAGTGACGAGGCTAGACTTGACAACAAACGTTAACCTGTCCTATTCTACAACATATATCGTGGAGCAACAAGGCAAGAGATAAATAATTACGTAGGGGGAATACGGGAGCAGACAATGGGGCAACAAGTGAGATAAAGCAGTTAATTAAGCACATAGGAACATACAAGAAGGCAATTTATCAGAAATAAGCTAATGAGACAAATATAATGCCAGAAATGTAAATAAATGGCGCGGCATCACCCTTCGTGATTTTACTCTCTTCCTCACAATGCAATGTACGATGTAAGATAACATGAATCATGGCACGACATCACCCTTCGTGCTTATACTCTCTTCCTCATGATCCAATGTATCATGTATGGCAATGTAGTCATGGCACGACATCAACCTTCGTGCTTTTAAATATAAATCATGGCACGACATCAACCTTCATGCTTTTAAATATAAATCATGGCACGACACCAACCTTCGTGCTTTTAAATATAAATCATGGCACGGCATCAACCTTCGTGCTTTTAAATATAAATCATGATCACCCGGCAACGGGAAAATGTCAGTCATTATCATAACAAATTCCCGGCAAGGGTCTCATCTATAACCACCCTTTTCAAGTATATCCTTTACAGTTGGGTCCTCTATAGTACCATTACATCACAAGTTCATCAACGAGGATTTTCAACAACAATAAACTCCCAAGTAGAGATAAATTCGTAATACAATGGATATGGAAGTAAGGACAAGAATTTCATAAAAAATGGACTCACGGGCATGCTTGACACACAATGCATAGGTACTCGTCACCTCACCTATGCATTGAACATGATAAACACTTAACACATAGCATATGATACCTATTCTCTCACCAAAGTTAGGCAAAACACTTACCTCGAGTCCAAAAATAGAAATCAAGCCTCTAACACCGCCTTACCTTTTGAATTCAACTCCAGAAAAAAAATATCTAGACATAATTAACTTATTAACATCAATAATGACTCATTAATACCATCCGATAGCCTAAATATACAATTCCTAGCATTCTTCCAAAAATACCAAAATTTGACCCCGGGCCCGCTTGGTCCAAACACGAGGCTCAGACCAAAACCCGATCACCCATACCCCTACGAGTTCAAATATATGATTTGTTTTGAAATCCGACCCCAAATTGAGGTTGAATCACCCAAAATTTCCAAAACCCAAAATCTACCCAAAACCCCTAATTTCTACTTGATTTTAGGCCTAGATTTCTAGTGATTATGGAAGAAAAGTGGAAGAATTAGGAGTTGGATTCACTTACCCACGAGGTTATGGAAGGAAGTTAGCTTGGCGGTCGTCAATGGAGGTTGGGGAAAGAAGAGAGTGATGAAAATAGTGAAATCCCGTGTTAAGTATTCTGTTTTTGACTTAAAGAACAACTGGACGAAATTGCCCTATGCGATCGTGGAGAAAGGGTTGCGATCGCATAGAGGCTTGGGTCTTGGTCAATGCGATCGAGGAAGACAGCATGCGATCGCGGAGTGTTAACCCCCCAGCCCCACCTGACTACACCGACCCACTATGCGATCGCGGATATAGAGATGTGATTGCATAGTGCAACCCTGCTAACCCTCCCAGCTACTCTATGCGATTGCGACAAGGCTTATGCGATCGCATAGAAGAACTCTTCAGACACTAGAAACAGCAGTAAACACCAGATTTTCTAACCTTTTCGCACCCTGAGAGCTACCCGAAACTCACCCGAGCCCTCGGGGCTCAAAACCAAAAGCACACACGACTCCCAAATCATCCTACGGACTTATTCATGCTTTTAAACCATCAAATTCATCGCATTAAACCTCAAAACTCTTAGAAATTTCTTAAAACTTCATAAAGCTTAACTTTTCCAATTTTGATCCGAAACACGTCATTTCAAGTCCATACACCGAATTTAACAGATAAGTCACATAACATATATTAAACTTATTCCAGGCTCCGGAACCATCATACAGGCCCGTTAACACAGTTTTCACATAATTATCCATTTTCAAAATCCTTTATTCTTTTCAGAAAATAATTTTTCTTTAAAAATTCATTTCTCAGGCTTGGGACTTCGGAATCTGATTCCGGGCATACACCCAAGTCCCATATTTTCCTACGGACCCTCCGGAGCTGTCAAATCACGGGTCCGGGTCCGTTTACCAAAAAATATTGACCAAAGTCAACTTTATTCAATTATTTATTATAAAAACTCTATTTTTATCAGATTTTCACATAGAAGCTCCCGGCTACACGCCCGGGCTGTGCACGCATATCGAGGTAAGATTAACGGAGGCTTTCGGGGCCTCAAAACACAGTTTCAACTAAATTACACAACATGACCTTTTGGGTCATCACAACTTTTGAGAAAAATACACTTAGAAACAGTTTTTAAAAGCTTGGCCAAACACTAATTGCTGCTCAAAAGTGCTTTTTAAATTAATTAGTCAAACATAAATTGTTTCTCACCAAAAGTATTTTTGATAAAAACATTTTTAACAAAAAGCACTTTTTAAAATAAGTTGATTTTTGCCTGTTATAATTCTTATGTCTTTTAGCTTCTCTATCATTGCTTCTTGCTATTACTCATTAATTTTAAAATTAAGCTTAATCTTTCATCTTCATGCTTCTATTTAAACCTAATTAATTAGAACATAGGTTCAATTCCATCAATTCATGTCGAGGTAATTCTTACAACTACTCCTAAGAGGAATGATTTTTTATCTCTCTTCACTTGGACAACGAAGGAAGCCTTAGGGTAATGTTAAAGTTGTAACGGGATTAATTGGTCGGATACTTGAGACCCATAATCTTTCTAGGACAACTTCTACAACGATAGGCAGAAAGGCATGATTAGTTCTACAAATCTTACTACACTGACCATAGTAAACTGATCCTTCTTACGGGATTATCCTTTGCATAAGTTATGATTCGTCCAAGGAATGAGCATCCTCGGAGTCAAATCCCGTGGACTATAAGGAAAAGATAGAATCTTGCCCGACAACAACAGCTGATTCAATAGCATATGGTCTTGGAAAGAATCTTTCATTCGATGCTTCTGATTCGAGCTGTGAAATCAGCCACTGATGCTTACATCAAGGTAGGCCGTCTACATCACATCCCTTTGCGGTATGGTCCTTAATCTGAACCTGCGTGAATGCGAGATGCTTTGTGCATCGGCCTGTCCTTTTACATTGAGGCGATATCCGATCATCTTGACCTCGACAACAAGTCACCACATTGATCATTCATAAAAAAATTGTATACTTTGTTATAATTATTAACTCAAAATCTAATAATATAGATATAGTCAAACTTCTCTATAACAGCATCTCTATATAACAACACTTCACTATAAAAGCTAAGCTTTTTCGGAATTAATTTTCATGTTATGTTATAATATATGTTCTCTATAACAGCACTTCGCTATAACAACCAAAAATATTTTCGGAACAAATGAAACTATTATGGAGAAGTTTGACTGTAGCACGTACTGAGAGACCGGCAAAATAAAAGTTTGGCCGAGAACTAGAAAAAAGATACTCACTCCGGTCCAAAATTAGTTAATTTTTTATTATTTTCACAGAAATTCACCTTTTAACATTAATTAGCAATGAAATTGACAATATTAACCTTTACTATCTCTTCACATAAACACTACTAACACATACTCCAACATTACTTACTCTAAGGGCAATGTAGGAAAAAAATAATTAATTCATTCTTGAAATTTGAAAAAAATCCTTTATTTATTTTAAACCACAAGAATAAAGCTAAAAAATCACTTATTGTGGACCGGAGGGATTAAGACTTTGGGGATTGAAAATTATATTCATGTTTCTTATTTGTCTTAAGTTTCTTAATTTTACATTAATCTACTCGAAACCTTGCGCGTAAATCTCGGCAGTTTAATCTTTATCCCCAAACCATTATCTGGTTCCTGTCTTCGTCATTACCAGAAACCTTTCTCCTCCATTTTTGCTTATCTTTTTCCTCCATTTCAGCAGAAATCCTACAAAAGAAAAAGGAAAATTCTCTTCTCCAAAACCCAAGTTTAATTATTCTTTTATTTGTTTTCCACCTGAGATTCATATTTGATCTCTCAAATATATATAAAGGTTCAACATTTACACATGATATCATTTCCAAATAAAATGCAACACTGAATTCAACTCCCAGGTTTTATCTCTGATTCATTTTTATATTTGTTTTAACCCCACATTTTCATCTTTAATTTCTTTGGTTTGATACATAATGTTATTTGCAAAATTCTTTGACAATTTTCTTTCCTTCAACAATTCCGATTGCATTCATTACAATACTGAAAACAGAATTCAACAAAAGAAAGTAATGCTTCTTCATTCTATATACAATATATTTTTCATATCATGATATTTAATTTGACGCTACTATATATATACAAATTTCATTTGAAAACTGACTTGCTAAAATAACCACATGACTTTTTTTTCTTAATTAAGCTTTTAATATGTACCCTCACGTCTCATTTTTTTTTTTAATATCATGTGGCAAGCTTTACGTATGAGTTTGTTCTTTTTCGTAAGTCAAACACACGAAAATTCTTTTTTGATATTAAATAAAAATCTCTGCCGACATTGATATCATGTTAAAGAGTATGATAACCTAAAAAAGAAATATTTTTATTTACATAATTACATTTTCGACTTTTTATACCTAAAAACATGATGATCAATATCAATTTGAATCCACATGCAGAAACAGATAGAAACAAAGAGAAGAATTTTGAAGAATGTCTATGAGAAAACCTTTGCAGAAGCCACCTGGTTATAGAGAAACTGGAATACCAATTCAAAGGCCACCACAATCATCATTCTACCCAGAAAAAAATAATTCGCGCAGAAGGAGTTTCTGTTGTTGTTGTTGTTGTTACTTCTTCCTCTTCTTAATTTTCTTAATCCTCTTATTAATTGCAGCTGGTGCTATTCTTTATCTCTGGTTTGATCCAAAACTCCCCGTTTTCAACTTAAACTCCCTCGAATTCACTAAATTTAATGTTAGTGACAGTCCAGACGGGCCTAAATTGAATGCACAAGCAACAGTAAGTGTAGAGCTGAAAAATCTAAATAAACAGCTCAAGATTATATATGGAAAAACAAACATAGAATTGAAAGACGAAGATGGTGTAAATTTAGGTGGAGGAAACATTCCAGGCTTCGTCCAGGGGACGAAGAATGTTACAGTGGTTAAATTTGATATCAAAATGAATGAATTGTTATACGTTGAAAATGTCGCGAAAGTAAGAGATGGATTAAAGAACAAGAGTTTGAAGGTTTCTGCTGATGTTGGAACTGGTTTGGGAATTGGATTTAGTGGTTGGAAAAGTGAAACAATTGGAGTTAGAGTGAGTTGTGGAGGTTTGAGCTTGAAGCAAATGGAAAATGGTGTTTCACCAAAATGCCAGATTACTGTGCTCAACTGGTAAGTAACAACATTACTTGTAGTTTAAACCTTAGTTCTGTCGGTATGCTTCATATATTAGTTCGAAATATATTTGCTAAGAGTCTTTTGATATTGGGGAGGATTTGTATGTCAGTAGAACCTTCATTGTTTGATTTGCAGGATTCATCTAGATTGACTAGTTTTTTCATGTCTATGGGCACGCATTGAAGGCGGAGTCAGAATTTGAAGTCAGCTCCGTCCCGGACACGCATATAACCAGGCAGGAGGAATAGGAGTTACTATTATGATTTATGTATATGATTATGGATAACTCAAGCCAAAAGATATAATCCTATAGATAGTTAAACACCTGGTATATATATATATATGTTACAGGTGAAGAGAAATGGTAAGGATGAAGGAAATGAAGTATAGTATTAGTTGAATATATAGAAGAACTAGAGGTGTTCTCCCCATTTCTTAGTAGATGTCTTTGTACAAAATTGTCAACCCACTATGAATACTAGGAATGACAATAAGCAAAAAAGAAGAAAAAAAAAGAAAAGCACTATGGGCATTTATGTTTAAAAAAAAAAAGAAAAAAAGAAAGAAAAAAAAAATAAAATATATATATATATACATTCATCATTTCTGCTATTTGATTTGGTTTTTTTTTTTTAATTTTTTTTTAATTACATCAAGAGGAGGGGAGGGGAAAGGAAAGAAGAAAGGGAAAGAGGATATTACGCTATATTGATGGGGTCTGAATCCTCCATCTCAATTGCAGAAGACAGAGGGGCTACTATGCGAGCTAGTTCTCAACCCCGATTAGGTTCTTTGCTTATGAGATGTCGTACAAATAATTTTTAGAGTTCGACGTATTACTTTCTCGCGAAGAAAGTAAAAAGTATTTCATTTGCAACATGAACCTCAATCTAGCTAGTAGACTAGAATTGAAGAGCAACCTCAACAGTTCTGTAATTACCTGAAGAAGTCATTTTGTAGGCAAATTCCCAAGTAGATGTACTCAAACGTTACTTTTTTCATCATTACTCAAACCCTAATTAGCAAACATTTGAGCGTATGTTTCTTGGTTGTAAAACTTACGGTTGGTGAAAATATAATTAATTACGGTTGAAAAATAAAATGAAGAAAAATAAATAAATATTCTTTAGGCTGAGGCACAGATATTTCGCTCTCTTAAAGGGATTCAAAGCCACTGCGGTAGTATTTTCACCGGTCTAACAGTAATATTCTTGACTTGTCCCCTCCAAGATACAACAACCCGATAACATCGTATGACTCAAACAAACTCTGGACAAGTTGTTGAGTCCAAAGCTCCACCAAAATGAACACCTTCCTTCAACAAAAATAATATTCTCTTTTTGTAGAGAATAAGTTAGAGACCTAGAAAATTTTCTCCTTCTCTTCACTCTCTTTTTCACTAACATCAACCACACTTTTTACATGCACACTACAACGTTTTTCTCATACCAAACACAAGGAAGAAATACCACTATTTGTAAGTGTAGAATCTCTTCTATGAAATAAATAATAAAGTAGCGATAATAAAATTGTAGAACATGATTGGTGGTTACAAAATTTAATCTTTAGTAGGTAATTAGTGGTAGATCATGACATTAGTGGTTTCATGAGTTACACCAAAATATTGAACAATTAGTTTTGCCAATTTATAACCATTATCTCACAAAAAATAATACACTTTAATATCATATTTTTAATATTAGAATGTACTAACGCCAACACTTACGGCTAGTAAAGTGTTTTGTAGTCAACAACCTTTCAAACTCGTTTCGGATTTTATTTTATCTTTTAACTATAATAACTTAAAATGGAGCTAGAATTTGAAGCTTATGACTTCTAAATTTTAATCTTCTTAAGTTTTAGGGTTCTAAATTAATAATTTTATATATAATTATTTGATTTCTTAAGACAAATATAAAATTTGGACTAAAGTATTGATTCAACCGAATTAACGATCGAAAAGCTAGTTCTGCCCATGCATGTATAAGTCTATCAAATAAGTATCAAAGATGTAATTTAAAGGTTAATGAAGTGAATTAAGAACCGAATACGTGAGAAGACAATAAATGATTTTTTTTCTTGGAAATTATGGGTAACTCTAATTTGTGGGGTCATGAGAAGTGCCCTAAATCCCAAATCACTCAAGACTAGTAGGCTCAAACTCAGGGCAGCCACAGCCATTGAGTATAAAACAAAATATAAAAAGGAAAAAGAACGGCAAATTAATTCGGTTCGGTTCAGAATTCGATTTTTCGGATTTTATGCCCATTCCTAACAAAAATTAAATGCAGGTATAACACATTTACTTACGACGCTATACATTAAAAATACTAAAAAGTTGTGTGGCCCATTGGTTAAAGGGTAGTTATGAAAATGGTTTTGTTATTGAGGTACAAGGTTCAAACCCCTACACCAACATTTTTATATTTTCCTATTTATTTTTCATTTTTTGTTTCTTTTCATTATTTGGTTTAAGTATTTCGATATAAATACTTTAATAGAGAAGCCATTTATTATTTCTTTAAAAAATATCCAATACTTTTAATATTTGTTATTTTGTGTTATACGTAAAATAAAATTATTTTTTTTCCTTTTATTTTTAAATTAGAAT
>MDKI01265179.1:0-16778 GCA_005239505.1 Nicotiana paniculata | reverse complement strand
CACACGCCCCAATTCTCTTGCTCACTCCAACCATAACCCAATTCTCCACTTCTCACTCCTTTAGCACACATATATGTGTTTTCTTTACTAATTGTTTTTAATTTTTGTAGTTTTATTTCCCTTTCCATTGTTGAAAGTACTAGTTTTTCTTCTTGTTTAGTAGAAGTAATTGGTATGCCATGATGGTATTTGCGGGTGTTGTATGCCTTGATTTAGTTGGGTGAAGTTTGGAAAATTGTAGTGATGATTTGGAGTTTCAACTTGATTAATTGGGGGCTCCGGTGAATAATGCGCACCAAGTGTTTGTGTAAATGCCCCACTGAAGGGAAATTATTGTGACCAATTTTAAGGTGAAGTCTCAGTAACCACATTTGGGTCACCTCGTTGTGCTGCGCTAATAATGTCCTTATTGTAGGTATAATGGCACCCTTTCGGAAGCGTCAAACCACCGGATCTTCCTCCGGCAGACAAGCAAGTTCTTTCTCTGGCAGACAAGTAAGAGGAGCACCTGACACTATGCCTTTCAATAGCAATAAATTTGTATCAGCTAAGGCCCTGGACAGGTTTGCTGCAAAGGATTCGAAGGTGGCCATACCTGAACGTGGCATAGATACAGACTCCCTCCGGCGCGACTACCCAAGGATGTACGCTGAGATGATGTGGCATCGGTTGGATGTGTTCTTCGAGGAGCCCGATGAGGCTAATGCAATGATAGTGAGGGAGTTTTATGTAAACTGCCCGGAGCACAAGAATCATATGGTAACCGTGAGGAATAAGCCGGTGGACGCCTCTGTAGAATCCATTCGGAGGGCTTACCGGCTGCCAGGTCCTGTAGCAGAGACAGACGGCAACTATAAGGCGTATGTCGACGCTTCACTCAGTGGACGGAATTCCTTCCGATCATCTGTGCCCCGGGCAAGGAGATTCAGTGGTATAAGTACGGGCAAAAGTTTCACTCGTCAGTACTCATTTTTGAAGCGAAGTATTGGCTCTATCTGATCAATAACCACCTGATCCCGTTAAATAAAACCTCGGAGGTGAATGTTCCTCGTGCGTGTTTGATCTAGTGCTTCATGACAGGCTGCATCTTTGACGTGGCTAAGCTAATACACGAGGAGATGTTTGTTCGCTATCGAGTTAAGAGGTATGGCTTCTTCGTCCCCTCTATTGTCACTCGATTGTGTCTTGCAGCTGGGGTATAAGGAAACTTGGCGGTGGATGGCAAAGTGCCAATGACGTATGCCTTCCGAGCTGACATGGTTACTATTGGTAAGGAAGCGATGGTAGTTGATGATGATGAGGTGGAGAATGATTCTGATGAGGATAATGAGGAGGATGGGAAAGAAGATGAGGAGGAGGCGCAGCCCACTCAGGAGCAGGCTGCCGAGGTTGCAGGCCCGTCTAGGGCTAGTCGGGGACAGAGAATGGACCACCTGGAGCAGGAGGTGGCAGGTTTAAGGACCTCAGTTACTGACTAGGGGTCGAGAGTTGATACGCTAGCCACCCAACATTCCAAATCAGAAAAGAAGATCATGGGCTGGCTGCGTGCTTTGGGTTGTGCATGTCACCTGGACCCAGATACAGTCTCCGACCAGGATTGAGCTTTCAGGGAAGTCCCCTTACCTATGTTTGTTTATTTTGATTGCCATGAGGACATGTCTTCATCTTAAGTGTGGGGTGGGGGAATGCTTCCTTGTATATGTACATACGTAGGAACTAATTGTTAATTGTTGCTTTTATTTTCTTTTGAGTTTTGTTGCTTTTGTTGAGTTTTGTTGCTTTTGTTCTTTTTTGTGATTTTTAGTAGTAGTATAATTAATTAAGTCGTCTTGGCCCGACGATGGATCCCTTTTCGACGGGGTTCTTGAGGGTCCAAATCGACCATAAAAAAAATAAAAAAATATAGTCGACTCTTCCTGACGACGGATCTCTTGGGCAATTTTCTTGAGGGAAGTTAGTCTAAGGAAAACACCAAAAAGATTTTATTTTTTTGTAGGTAGTGTAGAAACTCCCCCTTGGTTTTTATTTTGACCGCGGTTCTTTTTCAAGGGTTTTGCTTGAACCGACTGTAGTTAGTTTTTTATTATTTTGTTTTTTTAGTTGTTAGGTGTTTTTGGGCGATGAGCTGAAATAGGAAAAGCATCCCTTAGTGTTGTTACACCCGAACACAAAAGACCCTAGAATGTGACGCTTAGGCTCAGTTGTTGATTCTTGTGGAGTGCCTTAAATTTGTATGTTGTAACTAACTTGAAAACTCGGTGAGAGTGTCTTGATAAACCAATCTGGAGTGAGTCATGTGCCATATGTGTGTAAGGTGTATTGCATTTTATTTTATGTTCCACATTCGATTCCTAGAACTTTCCCTGTGTATTTGCAAAGCGAAATAGTAGCTTCGTTTAGTTTTAGAAGTGATATAGGCATTTCTTTGTTAAGCCAGATATAAAGTATACCCACCTGATCGTAATTTATCATAGTTAACCCCTTTGAGCTTATAAGCCTGTTTCTTTGGCAACCACAGTACAAACCTTACCCAATTGTTTGAATGGCCATCTGTTTGAACCCTTTACCTCTCATGAGCACTTGAATTGTTAGAGAACATGTAAAAGTCAAAGTGTGGGGTGGTGGTTTAGTTTTTGAATGGAATCAAAGAAATAGAAAGAAAGGTGCAAAGTTCTGAAAAAAATGAAAGAATAAGCGCCACTTGAAAAAAAAAGAGAGAGAAAAGGACAATGAATAAATGCAATCCTTGATAAGTGGTGAAGTGATATAATTGCACCTAAGGAAAATTGGGGGGCAATATAAAGAAAAGTGTGGTGGAATGTCTGTTCTGGCATAAATATGGTCTGAAAGCGAAAGTAAATGTATTAAAAGTGCTTAGGGAGGTTAGTCACTATATCTAAATATATCCTACCCGTCCCTTAGCCTACATTACAACCAAATGAAGACCTAATTGATCTTAGACTGAATGGGCTCAATTAGTAGAGTATTACACTACGTGCAAGCCTATGGTGCATCTTTGTGGCATATGAATGTTCTTACCGAGAGTGAGTGAATTCTTTCTCTTTGAGTTCCTACTTGTTCTTAATATTATTCTTGTGGAACTACTCTCGTGTGTGATGTGAGGGCACTTGATTCATGACAGAAAGGTAAGTCTTGACCTCTGTGTAGAGTACTTTGAGGAAGTAAGAATATTGCATGGCATGTGAGAGTCGACTCTTGAGGCATGGATGTTACATTGCTAGGTACAACTCTTGTAATATGTTCGTGGTGTGACTCATTAGGGAAATACTTGATGAAAGGACCTTTGTAAAGTAGGGTGGATTGCTCGAGGACTAGCAATGATTTAAGTGTTGGGGTGTTGATAATAAGCTAAATTCACGTAGTTTAACGTATATTTATACTCCAACTTAATGATGCTTCGCTGTCTTAGGAATGTTAAATGATGTTAAAATGGCTCTAATTGTGGATTTTATGTTTCGCAGGAGCAAAGTGTGCTTATGAGGACCTAGTATGGTGTTTGGAGCAAAATTGATGGAGAAAGGACCCTTGGAGTTTCTAGCGTGTGAAATGAAGGAAGAAAATCGCTAAGGCAGACTACTAGTCCACTAGCACGGCCATAGCACGACCGTGCTAGTCCAGTGTTTGAGGCAGAATGAAGTCCCATTAGCGCGGCCAGTTGCGACCGCGCTAACCCAGCGATCAGAGGCAGTACACTTAGCCATTAGCGCGTCCAGTAGCGCGGCCGCGCTAGTCCAGTTCGCACACGTTATTTTCAGGGGTAAAATTGGAAGCTTGGGAAAATTCCACTTAACCTATATAAGGTTCAACTCTCCCAAAAGAGAGGATAATCAAGGTTTAAAGTCTTGTTCAAGGAAAGCAAAGGCAAGAGGCAAGGAGGACAATTGGGCATCAAATCTCATCTTTCTTCCTTGTGTTTTTACCATTATTGATGAATTCTTCTATTGTTGTTTTTAGCACAATTATGAGTAGCTAACTTATTTAGTCTAAGGTTTTGGTGGAACCTATTGAGGATGAAAATTTTGTTATATTAATATAGTTTGCTTGGCTTTAATCTCTATTTGTTCAACTAAGTTCTTGTAGTAGTTGATTGAAGGGCCCTCAATTAGTTGTGCCTATTTAGTGTGTATCTACTCGGGAGAGAGTGCATATTTAGGTATTTGCTGAACAACACCACTTCCAAAGTATAGGAGGGATCCATAACCGAGGGTTTAAAGGTTGGATTAGGGATAATGATACCTTGGGTGCAATCTAAAGTGAGCTATAACAAAAGATAGCCAGCGTAACTCGGGAGTGTGCGTCTAGTAAATTATCGTAATTACTCGGGAGAGATTTACGGTAATAAGAGTGCTCATGATTGATAGAGATAATTAGGCCAAACTATATGAAATATACAAGAAGTGATTCCATCAACAGGGGAAACCATAACCTTAGATCTTTCTCGCATTTGTTTACAACCCAACAATAGTATATTCTAGTTTAATTAATTTCATTCAGTTTTAGTTAGTAGAAACACCAACAATTGATATTCATAATCTTTGGGAAGTTGATTACGAAGAATCAAGTGAGTCTAATAACGATAATTGATAGATTAATTCCCTGTGGGATTCGACTCTGGGAGAAATACTCAGATTATATTTGCAATGTCTGCTTAGTATTTTTATAAGACATAGTTGGGCGTGATCAGCCAGTATAGATTTGGGGTCGTGACAAGTTGGTATCAGAGCCTAGGTTACATAGGACTCATCGGTCATGATAAGGTTCAGTAGAGTCTTGCGGATCGGTACGGAGACGTCTATACTTATCTTCAAGAGGCTGCAGAACCCTTAGAAAAATCTCACATTCTTGAATTCTTGTCGTGCAAATCTATTGATTCTGGAAACTAAACTTCTATTGTTTCATTCTCTCACAGATGGTGAGGTCACGCCCTACCAGGCAGGGTGATCAGCCACCAGTGGGACCCATGAGGGGTCGAGGCCATGGTAGGGGTAGAGGTGCAGCCCGCGCAGCTGCCGGGACGGTACCCATAGACCCGCCTATTGTTCCAGATCAGGTCCCAGTCACAGATGTTCCATTGGGGCCAGCTCAGGAACCATCTATGCCTATTGTTGTTCCGGGTCTTCAGGAGACCTTGGCCCAAATTTTGACCGCATGCACCAGTCTTGCTCAGGCAGTCACTATTTTTACTTCAGCCGCTACTTCTCAGACCGGAGGAGGCATTCAGACTCTAGCTGCCGGTACACCTGAGCAGGTTATTCAGGGGCTTCAGACCCCGGAGGCAGTTCCAGCTCAGCCGCTTGCACCAGCCCAGGATTTTGTGGTTCCAGCTATGGTTGAGGACGAGCAGCGCAAGTTGGAGAGATTTGAGAGGCTTCGGCCTCCGACTTTCAGTGGTGCTGAGGGAGAGGATACCCAGGGATTCTTAGAAAAGTGTCAGAGGATGCTTCGTACGATAGGGATATTGGAGACCAGTGGGGTCTCGTTTACTACCTTCCAGTTCTCAGGAGTTGCATTTACATAGTGGGAGGCTTATGAGAGGCGTAGGCCCGTTGGTGCAGCGCCCCTTTCTTGGCAGCAGTTTTTCACTCTTTTCTTAGAGAAGTATGTTCCACAGTCCCACAGAGAAGAGCTGTGCAGGCAGTTTGAGCAACTGTGACAGGGTGAGATTACGATGTCACAGTACGAGATGAGGTTTTCATAGATTGCCCGTCATGATATTTGGTTAGTAACTACAGAGAGAGATAGGATCAGGATATTTGTGGATGGCCTCTCATATCAGCTTTGTATTCTTATAACCAGAGAGAGGGTATCGGGTGCTACTTCTGAGCAGGTTGTTGATATTACCTGAGAGATTGAGTCGGTTCATCGCCAGGAGCGAGATGAGAGGGAGGCCAAGAGGCCTCGAGGGTCTGGTAAATTCGGTGGTGTTCCTTCAGGGCGGCAGTTCCAGCACGGCAGGGGCCGTCCATTTAGGCAGGCTCAGTCGGGCCGCTCAGATTATCATGGGGGATCCGCTGGTTGTGGTCCTCACAGTTCTCATCAGGGGCACCCATCATTCAGTGCTCTTCCAGCCCAGAGTTCATCTCGAGAACTATTAGTTCATGGATCATCTATGCCTGATTCTTCCAGAGGTTATCCTGGTGCTAGGGGTTCCCTTCAGTCCCCGTCTCCAGCACCGGGGAGTTGTTACGAGTGTGGAGAGTTTGGGAATATGAGGAGGAAGTGCCCTCGTTTTCTTAGGGGTCCATTCGAGCAGAGGGGTCACCCTCGACATCAGCTCCAGTTACTTCACCACCCACCTGTGAGCATGTAATTTTTCACCTATTAAATACTCCTACAAAATTTGATAAATAATTTAATTTTATAGATTTTTGTTAAAATTTCAGTGTTTATTTGTGAATTATTTGCATTGTATGATCATAATTCATCTTTTAAAATTTATAAAATATAAAATAATAACAAAAATATTTTAAAACTTTTCTTATCTTGTATAATTAGGTTTTTGATTTAATGTAATACTTAGTTGCATAATTTAATCATTTTATTAAGAAAAAAATTACAAAATTTGTTCTTAATGGATTCACTTTTAATTAACTCATTAGTTATATTATAATTAGATGAAACTAGGTTAAAACTAATTAGTATATTTTAGAATTTTAATTAGAATTAATTTAATTGATTTAATTAATTAGCCTAAATTGTCTAAAAGGGCTAAAATCGGACTGGGGCATTTCAAAACAGGCACATATCCTCTCCCAATACCCAAATAAACCCCAGCCCAAAACACCTAACCCATCCAACATCCCACTTAATCAAACAACCCCGTTTTGACCTTTATCTAACGGCTCACAACTCCACATCCCCTTCCTATATAAGTGTCATAACACACCCCCACCCCCTCAGAACTCACCTCCCCCATACCCTAACCTATCTCCGTCGTCTCTCTCTTGCCCTCACCGCCTCCGCCGATCTCCGCCGCCTTAAATCGCCTACCGATGGCAGACCAACTCCAAATCACCCCAAAAATTAACCAGACAATCTCCTTACTCCCCTCAACCCCAATCTCTCGTCTATTTCCCCAGAAACCTCACCAAATTCCAGTAATTTTAGATGTAGAATTCGAAAACCTTAAAAAATCAACCCTGGGTGGATTAGAGCAAATTAATGGCTCAAACCTACGTGAGTCACTTGCTTTTGACAAGAGCAAGTGATTCACGTGGGTTTGACTCGTATCAAACTCCGCCGGAATCCGGCCAAAGTCTGACGAGCCAACCAAATCCGGCCAAACCTGTTCTAACCTAACTGGTACCCCTCTCTTATTTTCTTTAATTATTTGTATACTGAAATCAATCGTTTAATTCTAGTATCTGAATTTTTTGTTTATTATTGATTATCTTGTCTTAGACTAATTAGTTTGGGTTTAATGGGTTTCCTTTCTCTTTTATTAAATACTATTTTGAATATTAATATAGGTTTATTAGTTGATTCTCTATATGACTTAATCAATGTTAATCTTCGTTAGGGTTTCCAGAATTTTTTTTCTCGGACTGTGTCCTCTTCTAAAATTAATTTATTAGTTGTTTAGGGGTATTGATTTACTCATGTATGTTTAAATAAATTAGATTTAACCCTTAATTTGGTTGCTATAAATCGGAATTATCAGTCTGAGTTTCAATTTTCTTTAGTTGACTACTGCCTTTCAAGTTTAGTTGTAGTTCCAATTTTAATATTCATGACTCACTGAGTTTGATTCTAAATTAGGGTTTCATGTACCTTCCTGATTCTCATTCTTCTTCCATTGGATGCTATTATAAGTTTAATCGTTGATCTTTTCTTTGTGTGCGACTTAATTGATTTTAGTTTTGGTTTAGGAATTCAGATTTTTCCTTTAACTGTTTCGTCTCTTAAAATAGTTTATTAGGATTAATTGACTAGATTTCACCTTAGTCTTATCCTACATGTATTAGGAATGTTTGAACTAATAATTAGTCATGAATTCAAGTGCCTTTAATTGATTACTGATTTTCAATTTAGTTATAGGTTAATCTTGATCTTTGTTATTCTTTGATTTTGACTATTAGGTTAGGTTGCATATTTTTCTTTAATTAATCTGAAATAACCTGTTAATTACTTATTTGTGTTAATTGAATAACTTCCATGATTAGGGAATTACTTGTGATCAAAATTGAATTCTGATAGGATGTTAGTTGTGCATTATTAGTTGACTTAGGTTTATATTCTTTCTCCTAATCATCATGCACTGCTCTAAAATATGTAATTGACTCCTAATTTAGGATAACTAATTAAGTCTAATTACTAAGCTAATCACACATGTTAAGGACCAATTGAATTAGTTAGTTTAAATCCTGAAAATAACTCACTTAGTTTCAATTGTTTAGGTTTATTTCAAGTCACTATTGAAGAAGTTTAACTTTCAGCTTCTTCCTTAGTGTTAACTATTGAGCTTAGTCTCTTAATTAGGTCAAAATTAGTCAACAACTTAACCATGAACACTAAGGGGGTAACTTCAGGGGTATTTCAGGGTAGTTTATGAATTTTAGGCGAGGAATCTTGGTTGTAACAGCTCAAGAAGCTTCTAGAATAAAGATAAACATCAAAATAAAATAAGAAAGTTACTAAATCAGATTTTTCTAGGTAAAAACAGTAATTTTCATGGTAAAAAAAGGGGCTGTAAATAGAAGAACTTTCTAGAAATGGTACAACTGTCCTAGTTGTTACAAAGATGCTGAAAATAGGATAAGAAGGACAGTTGTACTGTACTATTTTCAGTTTTAAAAAGATAAGAAATATTCCTAAAATATACCCTACCTAGGTAGCCTATATAAATGCTACTATATTCTGAAAATTAGGAGGAGTGAATTAGAAAAAAGATTCATTCTGAAATTTACACACACACATTAGAGAGAATACTTTTCTGAAAACACACTCACATAGATACTGCTCTGAAAAATACTCACGATCCTGAAAATACTTCCTAAAAATACATACTACATTTTTCTTCTCTTTGAAAAAACAGATTACTACTTTGAAAACACCAAAAATATTCTGAAAAAATACCAAGATGGATATTAAAACATTCTGAAAAAATTGTTTTCTCTTGATTGAGGTTTCTTCTGGAAAACTGGTCTATTTAGTTGTGATTTTCTGGAAAAACTGGTTGGTCTAGCTGTAGTTTTCTGGTTTTCAAATTGATCCATTGAAGCTGATTTTCTGGATATCTTCTGGGTTATTGCTGTTGATTCCATTGCTGCTGTTCAAACTCCTGGTCTTTATATTTCTGACCTTTATTTGGTCATTCTTTGTTGTTTTTCTCTTTAAAGGTATGTAACCATGTTTACATTGAATGAAATCTTTGTTTGAACTTGTTTTATTATCTATGTATTCGTGTTTTAGCTGTAGATTTAGATTATATGTGTTAGTCCAGGCTTAGGTCTTGTTTATTGTCTTTGGATGGCATGAACAAACTGTCTGGTTTGAATTTTGTTTTAAAATTCTTGAAAAGTGATGGCATGTGTAAAAATAGCATTAAGGAAGGTGAATCTGGCCACCAATTGGTCAGATTCCCTTCATAAAAATGCACAAATATTTGTTCTATTAAGAGTCCAGGTGTTTGGGTTGTTTGGCTAAGAAATGGCACAGGGTCTGGTTGATTAAAGCTGAGAAAGACGACATCACTGTTTATTTAGATAAAAATGTAATTTAGATTTGACTAGCTATGTAAAGTCATTTTTATATCCATTTATAAAACAATTAATCCCCTTCCCCTTTAATTCTGGATTTCCTGTTATTGTAATTAGTAGTATGGCTTGTACCATTTTTCTTAAACTTCAGTAGTGTTATATTTCCTCCTAAATTGAATAGAAAGCCCATGCTTCTTAGGCCTTCTAAATGAAGGCCATAGGAGATTGGGTCAGACTTGTAAAAGTGGCCCAATAAGCCTGAAAAAGTCTGAACCCAGGTCATTGGGCCTGGGGATATAAAGCCCAATGTCCTAATACTATATTTTAGTTTCAAAATTAATACAATCCTGGCTTAGTTAGAAATCTTGTTCATATTATCAACTAAAATTCAAATGCCATTAATTTTTCCATGTGATTTTTGGTATGTATGAATTGAAGTTTGACAATATGTTATATTTTTTCGGGGCCTGCATAAAAATGCAACTGGCCCAGTACATTTAGTACGAAGACTGGGCCAGATTTACAATACCTATTATAGGCCCATTCCTTTCATTTAGGACCAGAAATATTTAATGGTCAGTACTGGAAGTTTACTAAAGCCAAACGACTTCCTGATTTAGCTTTACAAATAAAAACAAATAACTCATGGAAATAATAGTTTGCTTTAGATACATAATTAAATCATCACGACTATGGGTACGGCCCTCGTGGCGTAGTCGTGATACGTAAATCCCACTCGGGTGTGTATTTTATGCGACCCGACCACAACTTCAAACGATAATAAAATAAACATATTGTAAATCGCGGGTGCATTTCATGTGGCGCGGTTTGCAACGTGTCCAAAAACAACAAGTGCACCCTATCGTGACTTGTTTCAAAATAATTCCATAAATGTTAAAAGCGGTTCAAAAGGTTTAAAAATGCACAATAGGTTTAAAATATGTAATTAATTAGATAATTAGGCCCATTATTAATAGTTAAGCGACCGTGCTAGAACCACGGAATTCGGGAGTGCCTAACACCTTCTCCCGGGTTAACAGAATTCCTTACCCAGTCTTCTGGTTCGCAGACTTTAAACAGAATCAAATTTTCCTCGATTTGGGATTTTAAATAAATGGTGTCTCGGAACACCGTAAAAAATTCGGGTGGCGACTCTAAAATTAAATAAATAATCTCAAATTCGATTATGTTACTTAAATTGGAAAAATTCTCTTATCCCCTATCTCAGGTGAAAAAGGAGGTGTGACACCGCCCAGGCAGCGAGGGGTGGGGTTCAGACAGCTAGAGGCCACCCTAGAGGGGGAGTTCAGGCCCGTTTTTATGCACTTCCAGTCCGACCAGATGCTATGGCCTCAGATGCAGTGATCACAGGTATTGTTTCAGTTTGTCACCGAGATGCTTCGGTCTTATTTGATCCTGGTTCCACGTATTCCTATGTTTCATCATATTTTGCCCACTTTCTGGATATGCCCCGCGAGTCCTTAGTCACATTTGTTCATGTGTCGACTGGTGATACTATTATTGTGGACCGAGTGTATCGATCGTGTGTGATATCTATTGGGGGTCTGTAGACCCGAGCGGATCTGCTATTGCTTAGCATGGTTGACTTTGATGTGATATTGGGCATGGATTGACTATCTCCGTGTCATGTTGTTCTAGATTGTCATGCTAAGGCCGTGACCTTAGCGCTGTCGGGATGTCCGAGAGTCGAGTGGAGAGGTTCTATTGATTATGTGCCTAGTAGGGTGATTTCGTACCTGAAGGCTCAGCGTATGGTAGAGAGAGGATGCCAGTCTTATTTGGATTTTGTGAGGGATGTTATTGCTGAGATTCCCACTGTCAATTTTGTTCCTGTAGTCCGTGAGTATCCGGACGTGTTTCTTGTTGATCTGTCGGGCACGCCGCCTGACAGAGATATTGATCTTGGCATTGGGTTGGTTCTGGGCACTCAGCCTATTTCTATTCCACCGTATCGTATGGCACCATCGGATTTGACGGAATTGAAAGACCAGCTTCAGGAACTCCTAGAAAAGGGGTTCATTCGGCCTAGTGTGTCACCTTGGGGTGCACCGATGTTGTTCGTGAAGAAGAAGGATGGTTCTATGAGAATGTGTATTGACTATAGTCAGCTGAACAAGGTTACAGTCGAGAATAAGTATCCTCTGCCTCGCATTGATGATTTGTTTGACCAGCTTCAGGGAGCTAGGGTGTTCTCTAAGATTGATTTGAGATCCAGGTACCATCAACTGAAGATTTGGGATTCAGATATTTCTAAGACTGCTTTCAGGACCCGTTATGGCCACTATGAGTTTTTGGTGATGTCTTTTGGGCTGAACAATGCCCCCGCAGTGTTCATGCATTTGATGAACAACGTATTTCAGCCATATTTTGATTCCTTTGTTAATGTTTTCATTGATGACATCCTGGTGTATTCTCGTAGCCAGGAGGAGCATGCTCAGCATTTGAGGGTTGTATTACAGATATTGAGGGAGGAGAAACTTTATGCAAAGTTCTCCAAGTGTGAGTTTTGGCTGGGCTCAGTAGCTTTCTTGGGACACGTGGTGTCCAGCGAGGGTATTCAGGTTGATCCGAAGAAGATAGAGGTGGTGCAGAGTTGGCCCAGGCCATCCTCGGCTACAGAGATTACGAGGTTCCTTGGTTTGGCAGGATATTACCGTCGCTTTGTGGAGGAGTTTTATTCTATTGCTTCACCCTGACCAAATTGACTCAGAAGGGTGCTCTGTGCAGGTGGTCAGACGAGTGTGAGGAGAGCTTCCAGAAGCTCAAGACGGCTTTGACCTCAGCTCCAGTGTTAGTATTGCCATCAGCTTCAGGTTCTTATACCGTATATTGTGATGCCTCGAGGATAGGCATTGATTGTGTTTTGATGCAGGAGGGTTGGGTTATTGCCTACGCCTCGCGCCAGTTGAAGACTCATGAGAGGAATTACCCGGTGCATGATCTCAAGCTAGCAACCATTGTTCACGCCTTGAAGATTTGGCGTCATTATTTGTATGGGGTTCATTATGAGGTTTTTACTGATCACCGTAGCCTTCAACACTTGTTTAAGCAGAAGTATCTGAACTTGCATCAGAGGAGATGGTTGGAACTTCTCAAGGACTATGATATCACTATTCTATACCATCCGGGGAAGGCCAATGTAGTGGCCGATGCCTTGAGTCACATAGAAGAGAGTTTGGGGAGTCTAGCATATCTTCCAACAGCAGAGAGACCATTAGCACTTGATGTTCATGCCTTAGCGGGCTAGTTGGTGAGGTTGGATCTATCGGAGCCCCGCCGAGTATTGGCTTGTGTAGCCTTCAAGTCTTCTCTTTATGATCGTATCAGAGAGCGCCAATATGATGAACCACACTTGCTCGTTCTTCAAGATAGGGTTCGGTGAGGTGATGCCAAGGATGTATCTATTGGAGATGACGGTGTTATGAGGATGCAGGGTCGGATATGTGGGCCTAATGCAGATGGGCTTTGGGATTTGATCCTTGAGGAGGCCCACAGCTCGCAGTATTCCATCCATCTGGGTGCCGCGAAGATGTATCAGGATCTGAGGCAGCATTATTGGTGGAGGCGGATGAAAAAGGAAATTGTTGGATTTGAGGCTCGGTGTCTCAACTGTCAGCAGGTCAAGTACGAGCACCAGCGACCCGATGGATTGCACCAGAGTTTGGTTATTCCTGAGTGGAAGTGGGAACGGATCACCATGGACTTTGTAGTCGGGCTCCCACGAACTTCGAGAAGGTTCGATGCTATATGGGTTATTGTGGATCGACTGACTAAGTCCGCTCACTTCATTCCTGTTGGTACAACTTATTCTTCGGAGCGGCTAGCTGAGATTTATATCAGAGAGATTGTTCGGATGCATGGTGCTTCAGTTTCCATCATCTCCGACAGAGGTACTCACTTCACATCGCAGTTCTGGAGGTCCGTGCAGAGAGAATTGGGTACTCAAGTTGAGTTGAGCACGAATTTACACCCTCAGACGGACGGGCAGTCTGAGCGCACTATTTAGATACTAGAAGACATGTTGCTCGCTTGTTTTATTGACTTTGGGGGTTCATGGGACCAGTTTCTGCCACTCACGGAGTTTGCATATAATAATAGTTATCAGTCGAGTATTCAGATGGCTCCGTATGAGGCTTTGTATATGAGGAGGTGTAGATCTCCGGTTGGTTGGTTCGAGCCGGGTGAGACCAAACTCTTGGGTACGGATTTGATACAGGATGCTTTAGATAAGGTGAAGTTTATCAGGAGCGGCTTCGCACGGCGCAGTCGAGGCAGAAGAGTTATGCGGACCGGAAGGTTCGGGATGTATCTTTCATGGCTGGGGAGAAGTTCCTACTGAAGGTATCACCCATGAAGGGTGTTATGCGGTTTGGGAAGAGGGGCAAGTTGAGTCCCCGGTTCATTGGGCCTTTTGAGGTGCTTCAGAGAGTTGGAGAGGTGGCTTATAGACTTTCCTTGCCACCTAGCTTGGCGAGCGTTCATCCGGTATTTCATGTTTCCATGCTTCAGAAGTATATTGGTGACCCGTCTCATGTTTTGGACTTCAGTTCGGTGCAGCTAGAAGGTGATATGTCATAAGAGGTGGAGCCAGTAGCCATTTTGGGTCATCAGGTCTGAAGGTTGAGGTCTAAGGATATAGCTTCAGTGAAAGTGCAGTGGAGAGGGCAGCCGGTGGAGGAGGTCACCTGGGAGACTGAGCGGGAGATGCGGAGCAGATATCCCCACCTATTTGAGACTCCAAGTATGTTTCTAGACTGGTTCGAGGACGAACGTTTGTTTAAGAGGGGAATGTAACGACCCGGCCGGTCGTTCCGAGAGTTTAGTCGTGTTTTCCCCATTTCTGCTTCATTCTTGCATGGTTCATCTCTTTTGTGTTGTGTTGGGTGGATTGGTTCGGGTTCGGAGTGGTTGTGGAGAGAAATGAGACACTTAGTCTCTTAAGTTGGTGATTTAGTTGGAAAAGTCAACCGAAAAGTGACTTACAGGTAAATGATCTCGGAATGTGGTTTTTGTGGCTCGGATAGCTTCTTTAGGTGATCTGGGACTTAGGAGTGTGTTCGGAATGTCATTCGGAGGTCCGGAGTAGAATTAGGCTTGAATTGGCAAAATTAGATTTTTGGCGATTTCCGGTCGGCAGTGGAAAACTAGCTATCGGGGTCGGAATGGAATTCCAAAAGTTGCAACAGGTTCGTGGGGTCATTTGGGATGTGTGTGCAAATTTTCAGGTCATTCGGACGTGGTTTGGGTGGTTTCGGCATCATTGGCGAATTTCAGAAGTTTAGAAATCCTTAGGCTTGAATTTGGATTTGATTTGGGTGTTTTGATGTTATTTTGAGTGTTCCGAGGGTTCGACTAGGTTGGTATGTTGGTATACGACTTGTTGGTACCTTTGGTTGAGGCCCCAAGGGGCTCGGGATTGATTCGGGCGATTTCGAAAGGTTGGAAGTTGGAAAATGCAGCAAATGGCTGCTGGTGCAGGCCTTCTGGTGTGGCCGCACCTGCGGACGGAGAGCTGCAGGTGCGGAAGACCTTGCGCAGATGTGGAAAGTGGAACCTGGCCTGGGAACGCAAGTGCGGAAGTGGTATCGCATGTACGGGCCCGCATGTGCGTGTAGAGGACCGCAGATGAGGAAATTTGGCTTAAGTGAGAATCCACACCTGCAAAGGATTTTCCGAAGGTGCGGCGCCGCAGGTGCGTTTCAAGGGGTCGCAAGTGCGAGATTTCTGTGCAGAACCTATATAAGGTTGCCTTCGTGAATTTTCACTCATTTCTTCACCATTTTTTATGGATTTTGGATCTTAGAGATGGGATTTCAAGGGGGAATCGAGTGTGTTCAGTGAGGTAAGCTACATGGACCTTGTATCTTGTGTTTATGGCGATTATTCCATTGTTTAATCATGTTTAAGTGGGAAAAATTTTGAAGATTAGGGCTTGAAATTTGAGAATATATATTGGGGATTTGAGGGGCCATTTGGGGTCCGATTTTGATGTATTTGGTATGTATGAACTCGTGAGAGTGTAAGGATTTTTGTTTTGTGATTTTTATCGGAATCCGAGACGTGGGCCCAGAGGTTGGGTTTGGCCAATTTCGGGTTTGTTGGTGTAAATTAGTTATTTTCGAGTTGGCTTTGTTCCTTAAGCATATTTTGATGAAATGAATCTGTTTTGAATAGATTCGGGGCGCGTTGAGGCTGATTCGAGGGGCAACGGCATCGCAGTGCAGTTTTTCATCCGGTTTGAGGTAAGTAACGAACGTAAATCTAGACCTGAGGGTATGAAACGCCGTTATTTCGTCTTGTTTTGATAAATGAGGTGATGCGCATGCTAGGTGACGGGCGTGTGGGCGGGCACCGATAGGGATTGTGACTTGGTCCGTCCTGTAGCGACTATTAATTCACGTATTATATTTGAAATCATATGATATTCCGTATTTTAGGGATTTATACTATATTTTGGGTTGTATGCCATGTTTGGGGCCTTGTGCCGACCTGTTTGGACCCTCAGGGGTGTTTTACTACTATTCTCACACTGTTTTGGTAGAAATATAATCTCAGTCATGATTTATACTTGTTCATTGTTCATTCCTGTTTATCACCCTGTTTTCAAACAAATGAAAGATATTTTTGGACTGAGTCCCTGTGAATTGTGGTGAGTTGCCGAGTGGCTTGTGAGGGTGATGATTGAGTGAGGTCGAGAGCCGGATTGTGAGGATAGTGATGGATCGGGCTGCACGCCGCAACGTTATATACATATACATATACATATATATTCTCACACTGTTACTACTATTCTCACACTGTTTTGATAGAAATATAATCTTAGTCATGATTTATACTTGTTCATTGTTCATTCATGTTTATCACCCTGTTTTCAAACAAATGAAAGATATTTTTGGGTTGAGTCCCTGTGAATTATGGTGAGTTGCCGAGTGGCTTGTGAGGGTGATGATGAGTGAGGTAGAGAGCCGGATTGTAAGGATAGTGATGGATCAGTATGCACGCTGCATCATTTTATATATATATATATATATATATATA